>WSTJ01000775.1:0-18281 GCA_019623705.1 Ceratobasidium sp. 428
AGTTTGGAGAAAATTGGTGGACCAGCAGAAGGGAACAAACGGAACTTTACATACCTAAGGAAGTCTAGATTCTTAAACCCAACCACATCCTTTCTAAAATACCTCGCAATCAAATCATGCTTCGAAAGACTCTTGTGACGAGCATGTTTGATTCGTCTCGGGCTCCCCCTCGCAGCACTATCAGGTGATTCGATTCGGACCGCTCCATCGCTCTTGGTACGCGCGTGCAAGTAACGAGTCGGAGACAGGACCATAGATTCGGCTTCTGCTTCCGTCTCGGTCTCTGTGTCTGCATCGGTATAGGAGGGAGTCGAGAGTTCGGCGGTATCTGTAATTATGAAATGACAAACAATGAAAGGTTAAGTTAATCACTATTGGATATGAAATATGGGAGGAACGTGCCTTCGGCATCAACCGGAAGGTTTACCCTGCTGGCGAGCGGCGTGTCGTGGAAGAGAGAGGCCTCTGGAAGGAGAGGGGTTCGGACGGCGATGAGTTGCTTTTGGCCATACGCGCGCTCGATATCTGCAAAACAAAGTCAGATTCGTCTTCAGAATCAGGTTTAGGCTACTCACGAGGATTCTCGAACCAAACCAAGAATCCAAATTGCATGGCGTGGGCCCACAAGCTCACGAAAAACAGAGCGTAGCTGCCAGCAATCAGGCTCAGCCCATAGTATCCTGCATAGCCGACCGAGTACATAGGATGTGGGGCCATTTCGAAGACGCCGTCGAAGACGAGCGAGGTGTCGAATGTACCACCAGGAACGAGTCGACCACGCTCGAAGAACACGTCACCCCAATACCATCCGTAATCTTTCACGACGTGGTGTGCTTCGGTTTTGACCCAGAGGTTGAACACGATGAGGACGAATCCGGCAAGCCAACTACGTAAAACAATGGTAATAAGGAGGATGTGAGCTGAGATGGACGGGAGTGTGGAAGGACAGAGCGCGGGAACGTACCGAAGGAGATGTGTAGCCGCGGATAGACCGTCGGGAACGCGGAATACGGCAAAGGCGAACATGCAATAGGAGACAAAGTCATTAATAAGGATAATATCAACCACTTGGCGGAATAACAGCCAAGTATTGTATTCGACCGGTAAATCCTACGGAATTCATACGCAATGAGCCGTGTATCACGCGATAAATTTCACCAAGACTCACGTCAAAAGAGTAGTCTTTGCCCATCTTATTCTTGAGCTCGTTGCGTATCCAGTTGTACACCGCCGGGCGTCGCTTTTGGTCGAGCCATCCTCGTGCTTGGACCTCGCGCACGATCCATTTCCGCTTGCTCTGTTTCGTGAGCACCCAACCGAGTCCGACGTCATATGCCAGTCTCCAAAAGGCAAAGTATATGAGAAACAGTCCACGGCTAATGGTCCGAGGCAGGGCGAAGAAAAGTAAGATCTGCCCGCCTAACAGGCCAAGGTTGACGAGGTCAAGATGAGACTTGGGATGGAGTGGATGGAAGAGCGAGGTGAGTACGTCTTGCGTCGTAGGTACTCGAAAAACTGGAGAAATTTTATTAGCGTTACGTCAAAGCCAGCTCAATAGATAAATGGTGATGAACATAAACTTACTCTGCCCAGCAGGTGTACGTCCCCATGCTACATCAGCATTCGTAGTAGGCGCCGTCGTATCGTCCTTCAGCGCCGTCTTCCGCCGTCTCAGGCCCTCCTCTGCACTCATAGCGTCGTGGTGGTCGTGGCTGAGGTCGTTGGGGAATTGTAATAGGTCGCGAGACACGTAAAGTGAGCCCGATATCACGATCACGTCATCAGGGCACGTGTATCTTCCCCAGGATCGCGTCACTTATCTTACCATATCCAGCTGCATATCCGACTCTAAACCCCAACCTTGATTCTCGACCCTGCAACATGTTGTCCAACATGCGCGACTCGCCCCTTCGCATCGTAGCGCAGCTGATATCGAGTTTTCACTCGGCCGACACACTAGGATAGTTCCAGGACAAATCAAAACCTCGTCATACTGTAAACAACAAATTTCATTCTTATCGCGGTTTGGTTTCTGTCCTCGTGCTCATACGACGACAGGTGTAGACTGCCGCATATACTACATATACTTACCAACCGCTCACAAACGTGGTTTGTGTGGACTACTTGGTCTACTAATTGATGTCATTCGTCCTGATTCTCACCACATCAGCGTGGGAATTCGAGGCAGTACGCATATATATACTGCCGCCGAGATATGAGCTCCATGAGCGCGCCGGACTTGAACCCGCGTACCCATACTCTACTTGCTTTCTCAACTGAATTTGCGAGACGAAACCTACTTGCCTATTAGTGACAGTGGCTACTGAACAGACTAAGTAGGCCACACGTACGGTTGTAATGCTGAACATCGGTCTCATCATAAGTTATAAAACGTGACTGGTTCCTGCAGCCTTTTGTAAGCATGTGCCACGACCTTACCTTTCATCTAGGTGTTGGCTGACCCGAGTGCGTTTACAAAGTCATGTCAGATCACCCTAAAAACCGGGACCTTTCGAAACAAGCAGGGGAAGAGGAGGTAGGTCATCGCAACGATATCGTGGGACAAATATGTGACTGAATTGGCTACGCTTTTATGACACCGTATAGGCACATTCCAAGCAGGCCGACGTTGAGGCTGCTACAACCAACTCTTCCGCCGTGGAACCGACCGAGAAGCTGTTGGATCAGGAAGCTAAACCGACAAAAAGCACCATACCTCCAGGCACACAGTTCCAGAGTGACCTCGATAAGCGGTCGGACCGGTGCGAGATCTTGGACACTCTGAGCGCTGCAAAACAAAAACAATTTGAGCCTGGACTCGACCTCGACGCGGAGATCGAAAATCACATCAACACGGCGTCCATCATGCCAGGGGACAACCCCGAAAAGCCGGTGCTGCTATACGACCTCGGATTGCTGTGTTTTTGCCGATCTGGACGACAGAACAGTATCTCGGATCTGGACACGGCGATTGCACGTCAAAACGAGGCATTGCTACTTACGCCTAATGATCACCCAAACAAGCCTATGTTTCTGGAGAGACTTGGGATGTTTTATCACAGTCGATATCAGCACCAGAACCAGCCTACAGACTTAGACTCTGCAATTGGGTACCTAGCTGAGGCGGCAACCTGTGCATCTGGTCAGCATCCATTGAAGCCAGTGATACTGAGTTTTCTGGGGTCATTATATCAACGCCGATTCGAACGACTCGCTAATCTGAGTGACCTCGATGAAGCAATTTCATGTTCTAACGAGCAAGTATCGCTCATTTCTGACAAACCCATGACCAAGCCTGCGGTTCTGCACAATCTTGGCGAGCTATATCGCATTCGATTTAGTCGACTATCTGACCTTGCAGACTTGGACAAAGCTATTGAGTGCCAAACTGAGGTTGTGTTGCTCACGCAGACTGAAGAGAATCCTAACGAGTGTATGTTCCTGAGCGTGCTTAGCAATTCTCTCTACACTCGGTTTATGCGGATAGGTCAACCTGCGGACTTGGACAAAGCAATCGAATACCAGACTAGGGCTCTGCTTACGCGTGACGGCAGTGGCTATCAGCGACCTGGATTACTGATTAACCTGGGGCCATTACATTGGAATCGCTTTCAGCGGTTAGGCAATCTGGAAGACCTCGGGGAGGCGATAAAATATCAGACTGAAGTGGTAATGCTCACACCTGACGAACATCCGAACAAACCAATGGTTCTAGATAGTTTGAGCCAGTTACACTCGGCTCGATACCAACAACAGGGGGGGCTTTCAGATCTGGACCTAGCGATCGAGCGCCAAGCTAACGCTGCACAGCTCACATCTAGTGGTCATCCAGGCAGACCTTCACACCTGAACAGGCTTGGTAACTTGCTCGACACTAGGTTTGAAAGACTGGGAAAGCTTGCGGACCTAGATGCGGCAATAAAGTGCTATACCGAAGCCATGACGCTTGGATGGGATAGGGCTACATGCTTGAGCCATCTTGGGAGCTCTCACAGGTCTCGATTCAAGTTACAGAACGAGTTGGCGGATATTGAGGCCTCACTCGAATACCATAAGGAAGCAATCCTACTTACACCCGACGATCATCCGGCGAAGCCTGGACGTCTCGACGCTCTTGGCATGTCGTTTCTCAGCAAATATGAGCGATCGGGCAAAGTCGTAGACCTTGACGCATCGATCGAGCGCATCTCGGAAGCGCTACGATTTGGACCTGAAGGACGTCCGAATAGGATTACGCAACTTAATCATCTGGGCAACTCACTTCGCGGCCGGTATGAGCGACTAGGAGAGTTCAAGGACCTAGACCTAGCGATTGAATATCATACCGAAGCGGTTCAACTTATGCCTGACGGTCACTCGGCCAAGCCTGCGGATCTGAGCACCCTTGCCAATTCACTACATATTCGGTTTGGCCGGCAGGGTGACCTTAGGGACCTAGATTTAGCTCTCAAGCGCTATACTGAAGCGGTGCAACTTACATCTGACGAGCATCCAGCCAAGCCTGGACGTTTAAATCACCTCGGTGAAACACTTCTCGCTAGGTTTTCTCGACTGGGCGAGCTTATGGACCTACATAAAGCACTTGAACACCTGACGGAAGCAGTACGGCTTGCGCCTGAGGGAGATCCTGAAACGCCTGGATGCTTAAGCAACCTCGGCAGCTTGTTTCAGACTAGATACCAGAAGTTGTGCAGCGTTACGGACCTCGAGAGATCTCTTGAATACTACACTAAGGCCTTGCTTCTTATGCCAGACGGGCATCGACTCACTGTTACACGACTACAGGATCTTGGGGGATGTTATTTATTCCGGTTTACGGAGCTAAGAAACCAGGACGATCTAATCGAGGGGCTGAAGCTCCTGAAGCGAGCCGCGACATCATTGGCGGGCTCTCCTAGCGCCAAAATAATTTCGTCTATCTTATGGGCCCTTAATTCGCACCTGCACCGCCTTCCTGATTCCATTGAGGCATACGGCCGCGTGGTGGAGCTCACACCCCAGGTTGCCTGGTTAGGATCTACAGTGAACCGTCGATACGAAGATCTAGCTGGACTTGCAACAATACCTATGCAAGCTGCCGCCGCCGCTATTGACCTAAGGGAGTATGCATTGGCTTTGGAGTGGCTGGAAGGATGCCGCTCGGTTGTCTGGAGTCAAATGCTTCAGCTCCAAAACCCGTTGGATAAACTGCGCTCTGTTGATCCCGAGCTTGCCAACGACATAGCGCATATTGCTCGTATTCTTGACTCTACAGGGGCACCAAGCTCTCATCATCATAATGGCCTAGACAGCCAAGCCTCCTTTGAACAAACCGCTCGTGAGCATCGCAGCCATGCATCCAGGTGGGAGGAACTCATTGGCCAAGCTCGTCAAATCCCAGGATTTGAGCGATTCTTGTTACCTAGAAAACTCTCAGAGCTCGCCGACTCAACTTACACTGGGACGGTAGTAACAATCAACGTGCACGACTCCCGATGTGATGCACTAGCCCTACGTTCCGGCTCGTCTGAAGTTGTTCATATTCCGCTTCCGTCAATTTCTCGTAAACAGTGCGCCGATATGCGAAGCCAGCTATTTACTGCTCTCAGGAGTGGCGGAATTCGCTTCCGCGGAAATAGGCGGCCGGTCTTTGAGACTCACGCAGCCGAAGATATGTTTGAAGGCGTTTTGTCTACGCTATGGATTGGAGTAGTTCGGCCAATTCTCGGCGCCTTGGGGTTTTTAGTGAGTGTATGCGCTTAACTTTGCAAAATAGTCAATTTTATATCTCACAGGAACGCCCGGTGAACGAAGAGTTACCTCATGTAGCATGGTGCAGCACTGGTCCCCTTGCATTCCTCCCACTCCATGCCGCTGGCTGCTTCAGGGAGCCATGTGAGCGGACATTCGATTACGTTATCTCCTCATACACACCCACGCTTCATGCATTGCTAAATGAATCACCTGCCCCGACGAAATTTACCGGCATCTTAACCGTAGGCCAAGCATCTCAATCCAGCTTTGCCCCGCTCCCTGGGACTGTTATCGAGCTAGATGCAATACAGAAACAGGCAACCAACCTTAAACTCACCCGAATTGTCGAGGAAGATGCTACTCCGGACGCGGTCTTAGCTGCGATGCAACAACATAGCTGGATACACCTTGCTTGTCATGCCTCTCAGGACATCTCGGACCCTACTGCAAGCGCGTTCCAGCTTCGTAGAGGAAACCTTGACCTCGTAACTATCACACGCAAGCCTCTCCCAAATGTTGAACTTGCTTTCCTCTCGGCTTGTGAGACAGCGACCGGGGACGAGAAAACACCGGACGAAGCTGTTCATTTAGCGGCTGGAATGCTGATGTCGGGCTATCGTACGGTAATCGCAACAATGTGGTCGATTAGAGATGAAGACGCGCCGGTCGTTGCTACCCACTTTTATTCGCAGTTATTTGAAGGAGGGACGCCAGATAGTGGGAAAGCCGCTCGGGCGCTACACGATGCGGTGGGACGTCTCCGTACGAAGATAGGGGAAAGGGAGTTCTCGCGATGGGTACCATATATTCATATGGGGCGCTAACTATGTACTCGTAGCCTAAGAGCGAGGTGACTGGCTTATTGGACGCAATTTTTGTACTAGCAAAGTCAAACTGAAATGCTTCACCATCTTGGCTACTGCTAGGATGCTTTTTTATGAACGTCTCGGAGCCTCAAAGTTCTTAGCTTCATCTGAGCTTCAGTCCACTCCATCACTCCCGTGGGCAAAAACGCATTCGCTCGATTGGTTCTTAGATGGAATGAACTATCCGCTGCAATGGTCATTAATTGAGCGCCGCCTCTCGTAGAAACACGTGTTGCGCATAAATTATCTACCTGGTCTGCCTATCAAACTGACTGCCAACGCGTGGCAAATACGCGAATCAGATAAACTAATTTGACGCTCACCTCCCGCGTGGCACACAGCGAGCAGAGCTGCAATTACGACACTGAAATAGGAGTGGCCCACGGCCAATAGGATATAGTCGGATGGCTACGCCGTACTGCCCGAGTATCAAACGCTGGAACCTCGTGCTAGGACGCTTGCTGGGTGATGTACGCTGGATCGTCTTCAACCATCTCATGTACAACCGACGAGAAATAGTGAGGCTCTGAAATCACACTCATGTTCATCAGCATTGAGTTGTGCTCATGGCTATTTCGCGCCGTGACCCGATAAGAGCAGGGTGAACTACTTTACGAGGTCTTATATGATTAGCCGTGAGGATGCAAGGCACAATGTGTGCATTGATGAGCGGCCACCGCATTCGGCGACGTAGATGGGGGTTATAACCGACCTGGTGAGAAGACGATGCAACAGTTTGGGATTCTCCCTTCAATCTACTCTATAACTCCCCCCCTCTACATTTACTCTGATGAACAGAACAAGGTGTGTGGTGTGCCAATTTATGATGAACGTGTACAATGGATTACACTCGTCTAATTTTCATTTTGTAGAGAGACTGCGTCTGAAGGTAGCATGTCGGCGATCAGTATTGAGACAGAAGCGATGCTTTTGACCCCAGACGATCATCCGAACAAGTCACTTCACCTGCACAAGCTCGGGACTTTGTGGTTACGTCGATATAATCAATTCGGTGACATATCTGCCTTAGAGAATGCAAATACATATCTGGTGCAAGCCGTTGAACTCACTCCAGACAGTCACCCAAACAAACCAGGTTGTCTGAGCACCCTTGGAATGTCGTGGCGAAGTTGGTTTGAGCGTCGCGGAGACCTTGCCGACATCGACAAGGCGATTAAATGCCAACTACGAGCTGTTGAGCTCACTCCGGACGGACATCCAGATAAACCGGGCGGCCTGAGCAACCTTGGGAACTCGTGGCAAAGTCGGTTCCAGCGACTTGGAAATCTGGCCGACCTTGATGAGGCGATCAAATGCACGTCACGAGCTGTCGAGCTGACTCCAGACGGTCCAGCCAAATCAGGTCATCTGAGCAATCTTGGAAGCTCGTGGAAAAGTCGGTTCAAAAGACTTGGCGATCTTACCGATCTCGATAAGGCGATTAAATGCGTATCGCAAGCTGCCGAGCTTATTCCAGACGGCCACCCACACAAACCAGCCTGCATGGGCACCCTCGCAAACTCGTGGCTAACTCGGTTTGCGCGACTCGGAAATTTAATGGACATCGACAAGGCGGTTGAATGCGCGTCGCGAGCAGTCAAGCTCACTCCAGATGGTCACCCAGCCAAGCCAACCTATCTGAACAGCCTGGGTAACTCGTGGCGATATCGATTTGAGCGACTCAAAAATCTAACCGACATCGACAAGGCGATCGAATGCATATCACAAGCTGTTGAACTCACTCCAGAAAGTTACTCAACCAAACGAGACTATCTGATCGACCTTGGGGCCTCATTAAAAAGTCGATTCGGACATCTTGGCAATCTTGCCGACATTGACAAGGCCATTGAATGTGTGTCACGAGCTGTTGAGCTCACTTCAGACGATAACCCAGTCAAACCAAACTGTCTGCACAGCCTCGGGACCTCGTTAGGGAATCGATTCGAACAAACTGGCAATCTCGCCGATATCTACAAGGCAATTAAATGCCAGTCACGAGCTGTCGAACTCACTCCTGACGGTCACCCAGAAAAACCGGGCGGTCTGAGCAACCTTGGCAACTCGTGGCAAGCTAGGTTTCAACGATATGGTGATCTCGCCGACAGTGACAGGGCGATCGAATGCATCTCACGAGCTATCGAACTCATTCCAGACGGTCACCCAAATAAGTCACGCGCTCTGGCCGCCCTGGGAAACTCGTGGCAAGGGCGGTTTGAGCGGAATGGTAGAACAGAGGACCTTGAAGCTTCTGTCACGTGCTTCCAAAAGGCCGCCGAACTTGATCCACCCATCCCAGCATTTCAGTCTAAATGTACTCGAATCTGGGCCGAAGTATCTCTCTATCTTGGCCGTTCTCCCCTCGAGGCTTATGAGAGGGCTTTTATTCTACTTCCGCAACGTGTTTCCTTGGGTCAGACCATACAGGAGCGATATGAAAGCCTTCTATCAATTAGCGACCTCGTTGCGGAAGCGGCTGCTTGGGCTGTATCTGTTGGGCTCTATGACCTCGCTCTTGGATGGCTGGAACAAGGACGCTCTGTGGTCTGGAGTCAGACACTTCAGCTCCGAACTCCGTTTGATGAGCTTGCTAAAGTTAACTCTGGTCTAGCAGATCGCCTCAGGGAGACTGCGTCCCGGCTTGATGCGGCTAGCTCACGCTCACAGGTCACGAACATATCTCTAGAGCCTCAGCAGGACCTAGAGTCCCAGGCTCAGCAGCATCGCCGTTTGGCGGAGGAGTGGGATGAGCTTCTCGCCCAGGCTCGCCAGCTCCCCGGATTTGAAGGTTTTATGCTTCCTCGGACGTCAATGGAACTAAAACGAGCCGCCACAGATGGTCCGGTTGTTGTTATCAATACACACAGTACTCGCAGTGATGCACTTGTCATCTTCCCGGAGTGTGATGATGTAGTGCATATACCCCTCGACAGTATCGCAAACCATCAGCTGACGGAGATCTGCTCACAAGCCATCTCCCTTATAGGTTGTCGGGGAAATAACACTCGGGGTATCAAGTACTTTGACCCGCTGGTGGAGTCCCAGGACCAGCTTCAGCCATTTAAAGACCTGTGGTCGAGTGTGGTAGGGCCAGTGCTGAATGCACTCGCATGCACGGTAAGTCGAATTCTTTCAGCCGTTTATCGATCTCAGTTCTTCAACTACCTAACAGTCCCAACTGCCATACAATGAGCTTCCCCATGTGACTTGGTGCGCAACTGGAGCCCTTTCCTTTCTGCCTCTTCATGCGGCTGGGTTGTACGACGGCCAGTCTTTCAACGCCTTCGACTTCGTCATCTCATCTTATACGCCCACCCTGAGCGCATTACTACCTTGGAGCGACCAAACGGTCGAACGCGCTCATGGTGTTCTCGCTGTCGGTCAAGAAAATACGCAGGGTCAACCTCCGTTACCGATGACCGTAAAAGAACTCGCCATCGTCAAGAAGTATACCGAGGCGACCATCTACCATCAGCTCGACGGAGCGTCAGCCACAGTAGAAGCAACACTAGACGCCTTGGAAAAGTACGGCTGGGTTCATCTTGCGTGCCACGGAGTCCAGAATCGTGACAAACCCAGCCACAGCGCTTTCTATCTCCACGACGGCTGCCTCACACTGGAAGAAATCGCTAAGCGACAGTTCAAGAACAAGGGTCTCGCCTTCCTATCCGCTTGTCAGACCGCTACCGGAGACAATAACCTGCCAGACGAAGCGACCCACCTGGCCGCTGGGATGTTGACTGCTGGGTACCCAAGCGTGATAGCGACGATGTGGTCGATCATGGACGACGACGCGCCGGAAGTCGCGGAGGAGGTGTATGCTGAACTGATGAAGGATGGAATGATGGATCACAGACGTACATCAGTTGCGCTCCATAAAGCTGTAGGGAAGTTGCGTGAGAAGGTGGGGCTGGAGTCGATTGATCGGTGGGCGCCGTTCATTCACGTTGGTGTATGAACACTTGACACGAATACGAGTCGCCTCGAATAAACTGTTCGCGCTAAATGGTGATACAACATTTCAAACGCGATGAGAACTTGTAATCAAGAATCAATGCATGGTGTTTTACGTACAATATATAGGATATATGCACGTTCAGTGGCTGAGAAAAGGAGTACGAGGGGACGGTGGTGGATTTCGTTGGTTTCTTGCATTTATTGGGCTTTGCAAAATTCTGATTCAAGCGCCGAAAAACCCTGTCGTTTGTCAGTTCGCAAAAACCAGAAAACGGGCTGTATCTCCATCGTTTCGGGCTCAATTGTTGCGATATGTAGCCAGTATCAATTGCAGAGCTTGTGCGAATACGACGGTATGAAGTACGTCTATGTAAACACGTTACAAAAACATTTGACCTTCTGGCTAAGTCGGTGTTTTTGCCGCAAGAAATAGCTCAATCGAGCCCTCAGGCGTACTGTAGACTAACAGAAGGTAGTTCTACAGTTTGGAATGCTTCTTATGCGTATTTTATATTATCTTACTTAAGAATCGGCTCGGTGGTCAAGGAACAGCTCGTATCACACCCCTAGAACAACTAGAGAGCTAATAAACCCGTGCACAGGGGCATATCATTTGTGGTAGAACTTTTTTATACCCTCAGCACTATTGAAAACATGTTTACATGCCAGCAAAGTCAAAATAGACATTAGGAGCTAAATTTCCGAAGTTGCATCTACATACATGTACGTTATATCATCGCGTTTGCACAAGCTCTGCGATTGATACTGGCTACATATCGCAACAATTGAGCCCGAAACGATGGAGATACAGCCCGTTTTCTGGTTTTTGCGAACTGACAAACGACAGGGTTTTTCGGCGCTTGAATCAGAATTTTGCAAAGCCCAATAACTCCAACACCTTATTTACCGTGTTTCGCTTATATATCCTGCATGTATGACATATTTGTTTCATCTCACATACTGTGTTGAAAAATCCAATCCAAATTCTAGTTCAGCATACTTGATAGCGGTATCTGACGTGGGCGTTACCTATCACAAGCGCCGTGGGTACTACACCGCCATTAAGTCAATCGAACAACTGCGACAAATCATTCCTAGTAGTATATAGCTCCCGAGTGGAGCAAAAGAAGTAACTCATCTGAGACCGTTATCTCTACTGCTGTCCCGGGTCTTTCGGCGGGTAGCACGATCGGGTGGGGATCTTCACTGCGGTTGGACTATATGCATATCCAAACTTGCTTATTCTGTCAGATGATTCGCCCAGTTGACTGAGAATATCACAGAGAGCCATTGATCTCTGAACACAAGTACGGCCGAAGATTGATTCTGTACCTCTTATCCATGTTATGCTCGGAGCGGATACAAACGAGAGGGGGTGGTGGTTGAGTATGAGGACAACGAGGCCGGCGGTAGAACTTCCTAGCTGGATCAAGCCAACAGAATCTGTGAAGAAGCTAACTCGAATGGAAAATATATACGGTAGACACTAGACTGGCCTGGCAAGGGTTGCCTTGCCAGGGAGGCTAAACCACGCAAGTATGTCATTGTTTCTTGGCAGGGATTTCATTTGACGGGGTAAATGCGTTGAAGGCTATTTAAGTGTTGTATAGATGTAAATGGATATCTAGAAAAATATAGCTGTATTTGTCCGGGTGTGGTCAGAACGCGCCAGAGCATATGAGCGACAGGGTTAGACGCGCTGAGGAGTCGTGAGTAGCTTGCACGTGACCAGCATTTCGTTCTCATCTAGACGTCGACCATCCTCTGGATCTTAACGTCCATTTCCCCGCTCTCATTCCCCTTCGCTTTCTCTGTGACTCTAGATCGACCAATCAAAATGGTTCTATTTGCCGTCGCCACCATCGGCATTCCTGTGATCCCGTGCCGCTCCACGGCGAATGTCGTACTTCCCGGTATCGTGCGCGCCTGGCTTGCAGCTAATTTGTTGATCAATTCTAGCCGTAAATTGCTCAGGCGAAGATGGGCTCGGGTCACCTTCAGCGTGGCTTTGTCTCGGCTCGTGAAGAGTTGAATCATGACCTTCGGGCGCGTGGTGCAACGTGGAAGACGACCAAGGAGTGCACAGAATAGATATCACGAGTGTGACTATGACACTTGGTGGCGCGTCTGATCTATCGAATCCGAGCAGGGCATCGATACTGTGGTGCGTAAAACATCGAATTTCTACCGAACGCATTGGCTAATAGAAGATTAGGCGATTCGTCCAAACTATCATTGCAAGGGGCACGACTCCGCCACTGCCGCCGTCGACATCTGAACTGAAATAGACTTTCGCACGTTTCCATAGGGCATCTTTATTGGTACTGTTAGTCCTGGGATCGACTTCACCTGTCCAGCCATCATCAAAGAACTCGGGCCCGGTAACAAAGCTGCAGGAGGATATCAGTTCGCTGGAGACGCGCATGTGGGCAAATACGAGTCCGTTGGCAAACCAGGCAATGTTTCGGACAACGACGTGAGTTTCTCATTTGCCAGTCTTATTTCCTGCCACGCGCCGGGATTAGAAACCAGGAACGTTGACATCAGTTTTGATAGTTCTCATCGTTGGATGAACGTAACCGACATGGAACGCACGCTGTGGGCATCACTGGGACTAATTCACCTAAACCATCCAATGTTTCGAATGCCGCGTACGAACCGACTCTGAAAGCGCATCACGTTGTTGGATATAGTAGCTCTGCTTCGGATACCATCACTATCGAGGGTCTGCTCTATGCTTACCACGACGAGAACGATATTGTGACGTTGTCGCTCGGTGGTGCCGAGGAGTGGTCTGGGGGTGCTTCGGCCGTCGTGGCGAGTAGGATCGTCAGGAACATCCAAATTACGATAGACTTCACCTCCGGACCCTCGGATTCTATACTACTCCGTTCTCCAGCTCAACCTCTCAGACGGCTTACCAGTCCTTACTTCTACCTTCAACACAACCTCTGCACCCAAGCCTCGCAGCCTGCGTCCGGTTTATACGCTCAACCTGACCTACTGTATCCTAATCTGTCGTGGGACGTGCTTGTTTGCTCAGGAAATGGAGAACCGCGTGGCGAAGGGTACGAATTCCGTTTCATATACAATGACGACGGAGGACTTGAGTGGGATTGCGGTTGGGAACTACCGCTGCGTTTATTTTTCAGCTGAATGGAGTTCACGTGAGTTTCTTCAACCCTCTCCCAGTACTCTAAGTCTCATCTCGAGTTGATCAGCTCTTCGAAGATTCTATCCCGCCAACGCGACCCTTAAATTCGCAAGCCGACCAACCCTACTCTCTCCCACCATGACTGGAGGGCAGTGCTCTTCCTACAAGTCCATGGTATGATGCCCGAAAACGGCAAGGTCGGCAGAGGGATATTCGAAAACACCGCGTCATTGATACGAGGCTCGAAGAGAATGGGCAGTTAGTATGAGACGGCTTCACATCAAGGCGCCGGGCTTACTGGTCTAAAACACGTGCTATGGAACGGGGTTGACGGGTCCTACCAAGTTTATATTGAACGGCACAGCGTATTTGGCGAGGCGGCATACGGGCACGATTTCGAACCCAGGAACCAAGGCGTGTATGCTACGTATCGGTCGAGTTATGGGCCGGCGGAGTCTGCGCCTACAATCGAGGGGATCGAGAATCTGCGTGAGTTGTATTGGGTCAATGACGAATCAGAACTGTACTGACATTATGGAGTTTTTGGCTAGCCCAGTACAACTTCTTGACCCCTCACTTCCCGACTCTACTGCCGCGTCGGTCACGATCAACTCCCACCTAGGTTACGATCCAACCTGATTCTACCATCCAGATCACACTCTCCTTCACCACTCCAAAACAAACCGACCCCGAGGCGTTCCCTGTCTACTCTGGGATGATCCTTGATACGAGCTCCGACGGTAGTCCAATGCTCCACTTGACTTATTTCGACGTCGCGGATGAGCGTCAATCACTGCATCAAGGGTGGCGCAGAACCTAAGCGCTGGGAGCTTATCTGACGACTCATCAGTCGTAGTTCGAAGATCTCGGCCACATACGGTGTATGTAGTCTTTGCCTATACATATATAATATATATTCGGACTCCGGACCGATTACAGATACTCGTCTTATGCCGTTCGGGAAGAACGTCCCTTTTTTTCATCTCCAATTTTGGCTCGATTTGAACGTATTTTACGTTCTAACCACATGACTCGAAAAAGAAGGTCTGGACAATGTCGCTCGATTGCGTGACGGTCTCTGTGAAAATGAACCAACAAGGACGAGGGAATATCTAGGCGTGACTCGGTAGATGTTATGGCATGCCAAGAGTCGGGTGGTCGCGTGCAAGGTCGTAGCGGTGATTGTAGACGGCGCGAGCCACGCGGTCGACTATGGTTTGATTTGCCGGAATCTATAGCACAGGCGGGGAAGTTTCAGTACCGGTCGAAGTGGATTAGAGTCTGGAAAAGACAAAGAGTAAGCTTCACGTAATCCGATTCGTGCGAGATAAACGGCTCCAGCCCGCGAAGCGCCGACTCCACTTGTCCAGCTGAAAAGACCCGATTGCGTCAAAATAAAGCCAAAACGCCTAAATCTAGTGCCGAATTCCGGCATTTGCCGCTTCCACAGTGACAGCTGGGCCACACATGCTGATCTCGACAAACAAAAAACACTCGTGCAACAAACTAGGGGCCGAGAAATGCTGAGAAGGTTTGTCTAAAAGTAACAGAGCTGGCGAGTCTAACAGAAGATGTCATATGCTTTGGCTTATCTATTTGAGCCTTTTGACTTGCCTTGTATATGTATATACGGCTGCTAAAGACTGATTAGCCTTAACTTGGTCAACGGTCAGCGGGCAGGGTGGGCGCCGTCTATATGCGCCTATAGGTACAACTATCACGGCGGGCACCAGTCATAGCTCTATACATCACAGTTGTCGCCGCTCGCGACTAATACCAGCAAGCCAACCGCCTGGTATGACCACGTCTTGTGGAGTCATCGCCGTGCACTCATATCCGGTCACCGATAACCGGCCGCCCGCCGCGGCGTGCCGCCTTCCAGCCGCCGGCTGTCGCTGTCAGGTGATTTTCCTGACGTATGGAGGCGAAGGGAGGCATGTGGCTGTCGTGGTTCGCGCCAGAAGGTGGTTTGTGCCTGCCGCACGTGCGCGCATACCTTTTAATCTCGAGCGCCACCGGCCTCCAGCCCCCACACTCCTTTTTTTCTCTATCTTTTTCCCTTCCTTTTCAGCAATGCGCGTGTTCGTCGCTGCTGCTACTGCCGCTGCGGCCCATCTCGCCGCTGGCGCCGTCGACATCAAGTCGGTCAAACAGGTTTCGACAGCGAACGTCGTGCCTGGCGTGAGTTGTGCCTTGGACCCTTACGTTCTCGGCCTCGGGCTCATTATGCCTTAATTTTTTTCCAGTCATATATCGTCGCTCTCGCCACTGGAAGCCATCTCAAGCGCGGCTTTTCGTCGCCTCACAGCGAACTCTACAGCGAGCTCAAGGTGCGAGGGGCAAACTGGGAAGTTACAACAGAGTACGATGATCCACTCTTAACCGGAGCGGCTATCAAGCTTGACAGTGATGCCGACTTGGTTAAGCTCGCCCAAGCGAGCGGTGTTCAGGTAAGCAGCCAAGGCCGGATTCGGCTAAATAATAGCGCTGATCATCTTTCTCCTTCCAGTCGATCACGCCCGTTCGTCTCTATCCCGCTCCCAAACCTGCCTCACAGTATGTTGTCAAGACGTACAACGCGACTGCTGCAAAAGACACATTCTCGACCCACGTTATGACTGGGGTTGATAAGCTCCATGCCGATGGGTACTACGGCAAGGGCATTAAAATCGGGATTATCGACAGTGGCGTCGACTACACCCACCCTGCGCTTGGCGGAAAGTTTGGCCCCGGTAATAAGATTATTGGAGGGTGGGATTTTGTTGGCGACGCTTATACGGGAAATGCTAGTACACCTCCGCCAAAGCCAGACAAGGACGTGAGTTATCTCATCAATTTCAAATCTTTTTTTCACGCAGGTTCACACGCTGACTCAATCAAAACTGCCTGCTTCTTCCAGCCCCTCGACCTAGTCTCGTAAACCAGACTCCTTAATAGGAGTCTGGAACGGAAGGGGTCCCAGATCCCAGTGTCCCTGCGCTTTGAAATTCCGTGGGGCTTATCTCTGCGCAGCTGACCGTCGGGGGCTGAAAACACAGCCTTCGCGTCATGTGATGGTTTCCCATGTATCTAACTCTCTAACGAATTTAATTTGTATTCTACGCTTTATTCTTAATTTACATGTCTGTGGAAGGCCAGGTGGGCTCAGATATATTAGCTCGATGTTTTTGTGATACAATACGTCGCTTTATAGCCCAGGGAACCCTTGGAGCCGGGACCCGTACCAGAAACAACGGACCTACCGGTCTGGAGCGAAGCGTGGTACAATAAAATACTATGCGAGAAGCTCCGGTACCAATCGCTTCGTCCATGGCAGCTAAGCATGACGAAAGCGGCGTGCGAGGGCAAAGACGTCGTGTGTATCATTCCGACGGGGGGCGGAAAGTCGGCCCTCACCCAAGGTCCAATCGCGGCGTTCCAAGCCGCAGGTGTACCAGCAGTTACCATCGCCGTTGTTCCTACCAAGGGGTTAGCAGACGATCAAGTGAGCGGATAAAGACCGAATACGTACGCTAAGTGCACTGAAACAACTATGCAAAGGCTCGAGCGGCGACAGAAAAGGACTTAAAAGCGCTTGCTCTGCATGGCGACGCCAATCGTGCAGCGCAAGCAGCGAAACCGCCACGCAACCTGTTCACCGAAGTCATGAACGGGGAGTGGCCGCTCGTATTTGTTGGCCCCGAGATGCTCACCTCGAAAAAATTCACGAAAATTCTCGATCCGAGCGCGAGTGATTTTGTCACCAATCGTCTCAAGACTGTCGTGGTCGATGAGTGTCACTTGTCCGACGAATGGAAGGATTTTAGAAGCACGTACCTGGATATCAAACGCCTGCGCGACCGCATGCCTAGCAAGGTGGCTTGGATCGCGTTGTCCGGAACCGTTGCGCCGAGCGAGTTTGTGGCAATTACGTCGGGACTGGGATTCGAGGAGGGGAGATTCAAGCTGGTCCGAGACCGCATTGACCGCCCAGACATCAAGTACGTTACTCGCTTCATCCGACACAGCGTCAGTGGCCACGAGATGTTCAACTTCTCCTGGATCGTACCAGTCGAGCTAACATCTACCAGCGAAGTGGATATCATGGTTATTTTCGTCAATCACATCAACTTTGGAATTCGACTGCGGGCTTACCTTACAAGCTTGCTGCCAACAAAAATTACGGGCAGTGCGCGAACGAACTTCATCCGAGGGTTTCATAGCCTCCACTCGGAGGAGTACCGGAAAGAGACAATTGAGGCGTTGCGGGAGGGAACGGAAACACGCGTGCTCCTCTGTACAAACACTGGCGCCTACGGTATCGACATCTCAGAGGTCAGACGGGTGGTCATCGCCCAGTTGAGCCAGACATTCAAGACGCAGGCTCAGCGCGCAGGGAGACTTCGAGGGGAGGGTGAGGTGATTGTATACAGTATGCAACAAAATTGTTAGCGTGTGATCAAGCACTGAGACTGTTAGCACCAGTGCGCCGCATGTAGCGTACATATAAATACACAGAATATATCGTAAGAAAGCACTGCATGTCAGCTATAAAACGAATACAGAAACGTGTTTGTAGCTTTGGAAACGACAGA
>WSTJ01000776.1:0-18276 GCA_019623705.1 Ceratobasidium sp. 428
CAAGGTCATACCATTCTCTGCGCTCCTGCCCTATATCTATAACGTTGGAACCCCTTCGTTCCGCCGCTGGGTATTGCAGCATGCTCCTATCTCGTCCATACAAAAACTCCTTCAGGCCGCCAGGCTGCAAAACAACCAGGCTGAGGAAGTGCTCCGAGCCCGCCAGGCGCTTCTTGCCTCAGGTGGCGACTTGACGTCCGAGGCTGGTCGTGGGAGGGATATCATGACGCTTCTCAGTGAGTATATGCGTTCATAGTGCTATGTCAAGCACCTAATGTTGGCACACGAACATGTAGTGAAAGCCAACGAGGCTGAAGGCTCCGAAAATCATATCAGCCACGACGCGATGATTGGACACATGAAGTAAGTTTTCAGCACTGTGCCAGGCCTGTATTTACACATCACTAGCGTGTTCATCTTTGCTGGGCACGAGACAACAAGGTATTTACTAGTCGGTTCGATAGTACTCATTACTAATGTCATTTCAGTACGGCCGTGTCACGTATCCTCAATATCTTGGCCGACAATGAAGACGTTCAGGTTAGGCTCCGTGAAGAAATACGTACCTACTTCAAGGAACATCAAGATGACGCCAACCATGACGCATTGCTTGAGCTACCTTACTTGGATGCAGTCGTCCGCGAAACGTTGCGCGTGTATGGGCCTGTGTCAAACATCGTCAGGCAGTACGTTTGTAGCTCATGAATTGCTCCAACTTATTCACAGTTCCCAGGAGCCAGGTCGATACTGTCATCCCGCTCGAGTACCCCATCGACACTCCTACTGGAAAAGTCACGAGCATCCCAATTAAGAAAGGTACTGGAGTTGTTATGAACGTGGTCATGGCGAACCGATATGACACAACATGGGGGGGACAAGCTGATCAGTTCCGACCCGAGCGGTGGATTGGGAACAAGCTGGATGAGGTGACAGAACCAGGGGCTCACTTGCCGGGAGTCTATTATTCCATGTAAGGGAAAGTTTCAAAAAGTTCACAATATCATCTAATATCTTGGTTTAGGATGACGTTCGGAGGTGGCCCTACGTCTTGCATGTGAGTTCTCGGTTGGAGAGTCGGATCGACACTGATTTGTGACGCATATAACCAACTGAATACAGCGGATTCAAGGTACGTGGCATGCTGTTTTTCGTTGCGTATACTGAATAGGATATGCCGTAGTTTG
This sequence comes from Ceratobasidium sp. 428, assembly GCA_019623705.1. Lineage (NCBI taxonomy): Eukaryota > Fungi > Basidiomycota > Agaricomycetes > Cantharellales > Ceratobasidiaceae > Ceratobasidium > Ceratobasidium sp. 428. The sequence continues at coordinate 1,185 of WSTJ01000776.1, forward strand.
CTGTCTTGGAAATTAGTTGCGTCACAACATTCGCTATGTACTGTCCTCGCGGATTCTAACTTCACATGTTACAGAGGTAATGATCGCAACCCTGGTGAGGAACTTCAAGTTTGAGCCACCTAAACAGGAAACCGTTTGGGAGGTGAGCTGATTGTGTAAAACCTACACAAGTATGCTAACGTAGCTCTAGACTATGGGGATCCAGTTTCCGTATCTCAAATCCGAAATGAATGACGCGGAGAAGCTCCCGAAACTGCCGCTTCGGGTAGTCAAGCTTTGATATATTGCTCAAACGCTCGATGCTCTTCTAACTGCCTAGTTGGGTATATGCGATCGAGAGCGTGTTGATACGAGTCTTTCTTTCTAGTCTTAAACAATGAATGAATATAATCTCAGCAAACTGCAGCGGTGTCACAGATGATTATCGAACCGCATTACGGCTGATCTGTATGGGACTAAATCCGGATATTCCCCACTATTTTAATGGCGTTTGGCATTGACCAGCACTCAATGCTCCACTGATTTAGCCGCCTCGGTAAACCTTTTATTCGACTATTTGGTACGTCCAAATGACGATGGCGAGCGGACAGCTGGGGGTACCATTAGAACTTAGCAGCAGCCAACTATAAAACTAAAATACCACATAAATCAATAGCGCTTTCCACGTCGGTCCATAAATTCGCCCCACCACTATTTACTGTTAGCTTTATGTCCTTGGGAAGAGGCCATTGGGAGCGCATGCGGCTCTGTGGGCTCCGTTGCATGCGCACCACAATGAGCAAGGATCGCCGTGGTCACGTGGCACGCGTCGCGACGCGTCCGGCTCACGCCACGACCATTTCAAGGTAGTACCCGATTGTTGTGGAGTGGTCTGGTCCAGCCCGCTCCTGGCCCCTGGACCCCTATTCGGGCTGTATTTAGCCTTGCCCGCGCCTGCGGCGCAATCCAGTCGTTTCTTCTCTCCTCTCACCGCGCGCATTAGCGTCCGACGCGCTTGCCTTGGCCCTTGCCACACCGATATCGTGGCCTTTTTACTCCTATCCTCCCCTTCAGCCCGCCCTATTGATTAGCCAGATTAAACCTTCTCAAGCCGTGAGGATCCGACCACGCTCGCGCCACCTCTAGCGGCGCTTGTGGTCCCCAACCTTGCCAGAGACTCAGTATGAGGTCCGTTGCACACGGCACAACGCATCGCACCCGGCTCGCTTAGGTACTTGGCCTTGCTGTTATGCATTCGATTCCTGTAAAGAGCCGAGCAATTTTAAACGGCTATTGGGCAGAACTTCCTACGGGTTAAGTTTCCGTGTCCTCTCGAATTAGGCTTGACCAAGAGCCTTTGGAGCTGGCCCTGTTTCGTACACGAAAATTTCGAAGGTGACTGGCTGATAACGCATACATACTGGACTTATGGGCTTGAGGTATGTCATAGCGATGCTATCGTTATCTGGTAGGAACCGCTGAGTTCAACATTTAGTTTCTAGCTTTGGAGGTCGCCATGTTTGTTCAGTCGGGGCATAGCGCTAGTTACTACCTATTTCACCCATTTCAAGGACAGTCGCTCTACGGGTGGAGAATTCAAATTCGAGGTACCTTCTTGGAGCTAAGTTAACTAGCTTATCATCTTTATCCGAGTCGCGAGTACTGGTTGAGGTTCTTAAGACGAGTACATTTCCCTAATCAAAATGCGAATCAGTTATCGCAGATAAAGTCCCAAGCTTACCACTTGTGTCATTCAAGTTGAGTAAAGCTTACTTTCGAGCACGGATCCTCTTGCATTTAATGTCTCGAACCATTTAGTAGCCAGATGTACAGTATCACTGCGCCGAAACTGTGCCGTAAGCTCCAGTTGAGCACGTGCCGAGACGTCGACGACTTTAAAAGGCAACCCGCGCGGGCATTACCGTTTGACCACCGAGGTTCCATCGGGAGTTACATCATGGAATGCGCGCAGGAGACGTTTTTGGCTATGCGCGGGAGTTGTAACTGCGGGAATTGCAAGCGCGGAAGTTATGAGCGCGGGTCACGAGCGCGGGAGTTAAACGGCGGCAGATATAAGAATAACCAGTTGGGAGGCATAGCTACCTCATTCCCCCTTGCTAACCGATAATAGCGATGCACGCCGTGTTTGAAATTCTTCCTCATAGAGTGCCCAATGCTGCGTGGCTCGTACTTGGCACCTGGATTGCCTTGGCTCTCTATCGATTTGGGCGTCGCCAGAAGCTCCTGATAAACCTCCCCGGTCCTCCAGCGATGAGTTGGGCAACCGGTGTGTACATCGAACATTATACAAGAGAAAATGCTAAGTAGAGACATGCACTAGGCCACTTTAAAGCTCTTTTCGGGTTCAAGGCAATCCCATACTATCAGTACCTTGTTTCAAACTATGGCCCAACAGTGAAAGTAAACGGAGCCTTTGGGGTGAGATTTTGCTCCATTGTTGTCACATTCTCTGCTCACATTGATTGGTTCTCCAGGCAGAATCCATCTGGACTCTCGACCCAGCGGCCATGCATTCGATCCTTGTCAAGGACAGGGTAAACTTTGAGCGCCCTACAGGGAATACTCTGTACGAATAAGCGAGTGTATTCTTGTCCGCAAGTTTAACTGTATAAATTTTAGGTTTATTCGCTCAGTCTGGGCGGCGGGCTTCTTGGACTGACCGGTAAGTGAATGGATCGGAATTAGGGGTAATCACAGTAGCCCGAAACTTCTGAAACTTCGGTCGACTTTTCGCCTTTGACTAAGAAGGGCGAAGTTTCGACAGCTTTGGAAGTTTCGGGTATACTGTGATTACCCCTATTGTATCACGAGAACTCACACCTTTTGACGCTAAAGGGGACGAGCATCGCATCCATCGCAAGGTTAGTATTCCTTAGTAAACGTCACATGCCAAGAGGTAAAGGATGGTTTGCCAGATACTTACTCCGGTCTTCACGATGAGATTCCTTCGTGAACGTGAGTACGATATTGTTTACTTCACTTTCGCCGGAAACTAACTCGAAGAAGTGGTAAGAGCCGCACGTACGCAGTGCTAGCTACAGTTTGACTCAGTTGTCAACGCATATAGATGCCTATCTTCATAAGCATCGCTGAGCAGGTGAGCTTCATTCATACATGTTTCCTAGGTGTGGCTCTCTTCTATGATATTATTCAAAGACGTGCGCTGCTATCGAAAACGACATCAGCAAGTCCCAAGGAGACATTGATGTTTTTCCGTGGATGACAGCTGCCGCTTTGGAGCTCGTCGGGGAGGCTGGGCTGGGCTACTCGTTCGACTCGTTTAAAGGAAAACGTAACGAATACTCGATCGCCATCAAGGACATAACGTTCGTAACCCGACTACTGATCTGGATGTTGGTGCTTACTCTTTCAACAGACGATTCTTCTTCAAGGTTGTACCATTCGCAACACTCCTACCGTACATCTCCAATATCGGAACCCCTTCGTTCCGCCGCTGGGTGTTGCAGCATATTCCTATCTCGTCCGTACAAAAACTCCTTCAGGCCGCCAAGCTGCAAAACAACCAGGCCGAAGAAGTACTCCGAGCCCGCCAGGCGCTTCTTGCTTCTGGGGGTGACTTGGCGTCCGAGGCTGGTCGTGGGAGGGATATCATGACGCTTCTGAGTGAGTATATGCGCTCATAGTGCTAGGTCAAGCGTCTGATATTGACACACGAACATGTAGTGAAAGCCAACGAAGCCGAAGGCTCCGAAAACCAGATCAGTCGCGACGCGATGATTGGACACATGAAGTAGGTTTTTTAGCACGCTGCGCTAAATTTGTACTTACACATCACCAGCGTATTCATCTTTGCTGGACACGAGACAACCAGGTATGTGCTAGTTGACTATGTAGACATATCTCATCAATCTCGCGATATTAGTACGGCTGTGTCGCGTATTCTCGATATCTTGGCCAAGAAGGGAGATATCCAGGTTAGGCTCCGCGAAGAAATAAATGCCTACTCCAAGGAACATCAAGATGATGCCAACCACGACGCATTGCTTGAGCTTCCTTACTTAGATGCAGTCGTCCGTGAAACGTTGCGCGTGTATGGGCCCGTATCGAGTATCGTTAGGCAGTAAGTTTATTGTCGGATTTTAGACATATTTTACTTTATATTGCGGTTTAGGAGCCAAGCCGATACTATCATCCCGCTCGAGTACCCCGTTGAAACACCTGCGGGCAAGATCACAAGCATCCCGATCAAAAAGGGTACTCGAGTCGTCATGAATGTAGTCATGGCGAATAGATATGACAAGACATGGGGAGAACAAGCTGATCAGTTTCGACCTGAGCGATGGATCGGGAACAAGTTGGACGAAGTGACGGAACCGGGCGCTCACTTGCCGGGAGTCTATTCTTCTATGTAAGCATAAGTCGCAAAAGGTTCACAACGTCGTTGAACATTTAGTTCAGGATGACGTTCGGAGGTGGTCCTACATCTTGCATGTAAGTTTTAGTTGAGGAGTCATGCTGGCACTGATTTGACCTATATAACTGTCTGGATTTAGTGGATTCAAGGTATGTGGTATGGCGATTATTCGGTGCATATACTGAATCGAATCTGATATAGTTTGCTGTCTTGGAAATCAGTTGAGTCTCAACATTCACCACGTGTTATCCTTACAGATTCTAAGTGTCAGCACTGTAGAGGTGATGATTGCGACTTTGGTGAAGACCTTCAAGTTTGAGCCTTCCGAGCAAGAAACCATTTGGGAGGTAAGCTGAATGTGTGAAATCCATATAAGTAACTAACATAACTCTAGACTATGGGAGTCCAGTTTCCGTATCTTAAATCTGAAATCAATGACGCGGAGAAGCTCCCAAAACTGCCGCTTCGAGTCGTCAAGCTTTGACATGTTACTCGAGGGCCCAGTACTTTTCTAATGACCTTGTCTAGCATATATGGCCAAAACCGTCTTGATACAAGCCTTCCCAGTTTTGAGCAATAAATGCATGTCATCTTCACAGGCTGAGACGATGTCACAAATGACTATCAAACTGTGTTGCGACTACTTGAGCACTGATACCGGCCAAATTGTCTGGGTGTAGTTCATTCCACCCTACTAAGACGCACACAACTAGATTTTTGAAAAGAAAATTACAGCATGCAACTGAATCTAGTGATTTTGAGTAGGGATGAACATTCAGTTGAAAAAGGGGAAGAAATATCCCGTAACTAAACTAGAGGTCTACTAAGAAGCTGTACATCAGGACTAAAGTAGAGTAGCAGAGCCTTTATGCTGGATGTCTGGCGCCTATCGAGCTTGTTCACATGGTAGATCAACTGTTTCCCGGCGCTTAAACTCGCGAGGGTAGATTCGCGAGCAAGATGACCACAAAAACGCATGGTCGCGAACGCAAATGACAATATATACCACCCGAGCACTCCGTGATAAGCTCTATTATTGGGTTGCGCATAGGTTTATATTACATTTAGGCTCAATCAGGCTGATTTGTAGTTTGAGTTTGAAAAAAAGGAAAATATAAATAATTTATTCCTTCGATTTTGGTGAGGCAAAGATGGTTTTCAACCGGCAAAAGGGTAGACGACAAGTCCGGAACTGAACCGAAGGCCGAAGAAGGAGTGAGCCTAGCGATCTGGACGGGGCCGAGGAACGAGGCCCTCTATCCGGGTTGCTGAACGGCAGACTTCGTCTCGGACCGCGATGAACGTCACGTCCCTGAACACCCAGAACAATGTGATCCGCACACAGGAAATCGGCTCTGCTGGATGCTTGGTGTAGTACCGGGGTGCTAATCCCTCAGGGTTGACGCGCGTCTGTAGCCTTAGGCCCTCGGGCGCTTAAGTCAGGGGAGCCTGCTTGGGGGTGAGTTGACCGCAAAAACGCAAAGTTATGAATGCAATTAATGATTTTCAATCACTTAGGCGTTTGGAGCTGATTTGTGCGGTCGTAATCCACACATCTTCATATTGCATACAGGCTCAATTGGGTCGACTTATGTGTTCATCCTTGAAAAAAATTCGGAAAATTGGAATAAATGGTTCTTTCAACTTGGTAAGGTTGTATGGTGATTTTAGACATCGAAAAAGCAGTGGACAAGTCCGGAATTGAACCGGAGACCTCCTCAAATCACGTGACTCAGGGTTTAGACCCTGAATGTGCGAATGAGGCGCGATAACCCCTACACTACATGCCCTTGGATGTATGCGCTCGTTCAGGCGTTGCAAGGTACAACGGGTTGGGCGTCAATTTTAGCAACAGGAGGTGCAACTGTTAGCCCCTCTCAGGTCACATATAGCTAGTTTGAATTCGAGTTTGGTGCTCACGCGAAACCGAAAAGCGGGGGAGGCTTGTATTCTTTCAAATATTAAGCGCCGAGCTTTCTTCACACACGAGCACCGTCCGGCTCGAAAACTCAATGGATTCCACGCCTGAGTAGCCCATCAGGCCTGTGTACTAGTTAGTGGTGTGTAAGCTAGTAAATACACAACGAATTAGTGGGGCGTTGTATGCCTCTCGACCCATCCATTGCCCAGAGCCTCCCTCAGTACCAATACAACATTTGAAACTTTAAGCAAACAGATACGATTCGCCTAGAGAGGCGCTAACGCAACACCTGGGGCTCGCAGCGGGTGGACGGTAGATTGCAAAAATAGCGAGTCTGAGCAGCGGTCTATATACTATATAGAATCGGAAGCAAGCGGCGGCACGCGTGCTGAAACAAACAACTAGCGTTGCCAACGGTTGAGATGCTCCGTCAGAGGAAGGCTTTATAGCTTTTACAGGCGTATTAACAGTGTGAATATAGTTCATCAAGACCTCCTTTACGATTGGAGATGCTGTATGCGCTCACGTCGTTCTCGTATATGAGACTACTAACAGAGCCACCCATATTATTTGCCATGCAAGTATAAATCTAGCTTTAATGTAGTTGTGTCTTGCATCATAACCATTAGAGAGCTACTCGTCTTCACTAGCCTTGTAAGTCGAGCTCTTGGAGCCTAACATTTGGTTTGCTTGAGCTGCTTGGTGTCACGGCGATCGCTTGACTCTCAATCGCTGTATGCGCTCCCAGCCCCTTTTCGTTCTTTATAGTATGGTTAGCACGGTGTATTTCGTCAAAATACTTCCGCTCGTTAATTCCCTCGATATCCACACCGAGAGCATCAAGTGTAAATATCAGGTATGGCTTGCGACAATTACCACTAGGGACACGGATATTCCGTCTGGTAGCCGAGAGGATAGCGTTTTTATGCCCATTGGAGTCGTCAAACAGCTTTTACAAGTGCCTGACCTAGCCTTGTGGACAAACCGGGATTTCATTTGACTCCCGCTCAACCACGGCCGCTACTACCCGCGGAAACACCTGCAGCTTTTCAGTAGTAAAGCGGCCCGAACGATGACACAAGGCGGAAAGAGAAGAGAAGAGAAAAGGGATACAAAACAGACCGGTTTGCAAAGCAAAGGATGTACAAAGTTTATCCAGCAATTAAATATACCAAGCGTTAGATATGGACGATGCAAATATCTATCTGATGAGACTTCAAGTTTTCTGCTTAGCAATCACCAATCAATTCGGGGGCCACTGAGCGACGGCAGTTTTTAAGACCAGCCGCTTCAAGATGCCGGTCGAGTTCTTGCAGCCGACCTACTTGGAACGCTCGTGTATCGAATGTTGCAAAAGAATACAGTAGGCTAACTCCAGCCGTTAGAGCAGATTGAGCCGAGCAGGATTAAAAAAAACTGCAGCCAGAGAGAGATAGCTTGAGTAGCCAGTGACTAAACGAGCGCCGAGTTCAAGAGCTCATCACTCCAGGTGAGCCTTTCACAATCATTGGTTGCGCATCAGATCCTGCAGAATCTCGACGCGTTCCGGCGCTAATTTTCGGTACCGGATTTTATCGAATCCCGAGGCCCGCTGATATTCCGAACGGAGACCCTGTCCTTTGTCAAACAACCACCACCTCGAATAGCCACTATGGAGCGGAACGTGGCTATGGAATCATTTGTTCCTCAACAAATTAGAACAGAGCTTGGTCAAATATTGGCCAATCTTGTTCTTGGAGATAACGAGATCCGGCGATCGTAAGCAGTTCTAACCTCGCCGATTGTTCATGTAATATAACCTCCTTTTTAGAGCAGAGAAGGTGTTAAATGACAAGTGGCTTGCAAATCAACCAGAAATACTCCTACTGGCTCTCGCCGAGTTCAGTCGACAAAGTCCTGATGCTCATATGAGAGCCTTTGCTGCAGTTCTTCTTCGTCGATTGATCTTTCGCCCACCTCTGCATCCCGTACCATCGCCACATCCCCATCAGTCATTTGCTGCTCCCAAAACTACCATATATGATCACCTTTCCGAAACCACTAGGGGAAGAGTTGAAATTATTCTCTTAGAGGCCCTACGGGAGGAGCGCGATTTGAATGCGTTGAAGGGTGTAACGGAGACTGTGTGCGAGCTAGCAGTGGGAAGTTTTGAGAGAAAACGTGCGTACAATAGTTATTTTACGACTCACTCATAACATCCTCTAGGCCCTTTCCCTGAGCTGCTAACCGTCGCCTCACAGTTGGCGAATTCTAGCGATGTTATGCATAAAGAATCAGCCTTTAGGTACTCTCAAACGCATTCTCAATATCCGGGAAGTAATGTTCAGCGTTTAGGATATTTACAAATGTTCCGCATCTGCTCTGGGACCAAAATCCCCAGCAAGTTGTTGCCGTGCTAGAGAACGCACTCAAACATACCGAAGCCATCCCAGTAAGTAACCAAGATATCAAGACGAGCGCTGCTAACAGTCACTATAGGTGCGCCATGCGGCTCTCAAAGCGTGCGCCGTATACCTTTCTTCTAATGACCCAGCCTTGCAAAGTCAAACCGTTGGCTTGGTGTTTCCCATGTTAATTGTATGTATCGTCATTTTTCGGGATCGTTTCGTGCTCACCTTCGCTAGGCTTTAAACGAGTTTCCTCCGCGCGACCAAATCAAAGCACTCGAAACTCTCACATCGCTCGCTTCCGATTTTCGTACTGCAACACTATTTCGTCCGCACATTGGCACGTTGACGCGGTGCCTTGAGCCATTCCTCAACGAACAACCCCCCAACCCTACTATTGACGCTAGCGCTACGCCTACCCTCGCCAATCCGGGTTTACCTCAATTCGCCTGGCCACCTACCGGCCCCAGCCCACAAAATGACCCTGACGAAGAAGAATCTTTGATAGACCGACGATTTTCAGCCTTGGAATTCATGGTCAGCTTGACCGAGGCCCGCCCAGGGATGTTCCGAGCTCCAATCGGACCAGAAGGCGAAGGAGGGGAAGCAAGTGGTGGAGGCGGCATTCTAGGGGGCGAAAACGGCGCCCAGGCTGCTTGGGTATCGACACTTGTGAGGGCGTGTCTCAAAGGCATGGGCGAAGTTATTGAGGAGGGGGACGCTACACAAGTTGCATGGGAGGAGTGCGAAGATGCGAGTAAGACGAGTGATTTTCTGATCAAATTCTAACCTATCTTGGCACAGCCATCAGCTATCGACGAGGATTACGGATATCCTCAAGTTTTTGAAGGGACCTTGGATCGCGCAGCCGTGGCCCTCGGTGAGTAGGCCAATTCTTGATATTTCGATCTAACGATTCCTAGGCGGGAGAGCTCTACTCCCCGTCGCTTTCCGTGACATTCCTGTAATGCTTCAATCTCCTCAGTGGGGAGTCCGACACGCGGGTCTTATGGCTATTGCTGCTGTCGCAGAGGGCACTTATCAGGTGAGCACAGCCAATCAAACAGGAAAATCCTTTACACGTTACGGTATGTAGGTCCTTGAACTAGAAGTCGACAAGGTAGTCGACTTGGTTGTTCCGATGTTCTCGGACCCTCATCCGCGTGTCCGATTTGCGGCTTGCCAATGCATGTAAGTGTGCTGTCATTCATGCAACCACTATCTTGACCGGTGCGCTCGTAGAGGCCAATTATGCACGGATATGCAGGTACGAAGTGGTCTAAATTACGTCTAGTATTGTCTGAATCCAGCGACGGTAGGAGATCTTTCAACAACGCTACACCAAGGAGATTTTGTCCTGCTTGATACCTGCTATGGATGCCCCAGAAGCAAGGCAAGCCATTACAATATTAAATAGATGGGGAATTTACCACCCTCAACAGAGTCCATTGCCATGCCGCCAAGGCAATTATAAATTTCTGCTGCGGGGTGGAGTCTGATGAGCTAGCCCCATACCTAGATGGCATTGTGTCGAGGTTATTAGGATTGCTCCGTAGCAGTCCGCGGCGCTACGTTCAAGAGCAGGCTCTAACGACGCTTGCCATGGTTGCCGACGCAAGTGCCGAGAAATTTCAAGTGGTAAGTCGTGTAGCTCCTACTTAACCATCAACTAAATGAGTTCAGTACTATCCGTCTATCATGCCGCTACTCTTGCAAGCTCTTCAATCCCCGGCAACGCCCGACACCCGTGTACTGCATTGCAAAGCGATGGAATGCGCCGGATTAATAGGTATATCAGTTTTGTTACATGCGGCGCATATATTGAGGATTTTGTCAAGGAATTGCCGTTGGTTGCGAAATTTTCCAGCAGGATGCCGAAGAGCTCATCAAGTTGTTGCTACAAGTACAAGGTAATTTTATTCCGGCCTGTTGCCAGCCGACGCTCATCGTAGACTCAGAGCAACCTACGTCCGACGACGACAATACACCAATGTATCTTCAACAGACATGGTCAAAAATCTGCCAGGCACTTGGAGATGCGTTTGAACCATACCTCAAATTCGTCATGCCCCCCCTTCTCAAGAGTGCTGGTATCAAGCCCGATATCAATATAGTCGGTATGGATCACTTCTGCCAATTTACGCAATTCGTTTATGTTGGTTTGTGTTTCTAGAAGACAGTGATGATATGGAGGCCCGGGAGGGATTTGACTTGCTCGATCTCCACGATGGTCAACACGTAGAAATAAGGACCTCCATTTTAGAAGAAAAAAGTGCCGCCTTTGATGCCTTGCTCACGCATTCGGCTACATTAGGGGCCAAGTTCGGTCCTTATATTCGCCCAACCCTCGAATTGGCGTTGCCAGGCCTCAAGGTAAAAACGAACCCGTTCAAACAGCCTCACGCTTATGTTCGTCTAGTTTTACTTTTCAGAAAACGTTCGAGAAGTTTGCACACTGTGAGTTTTCAGCTGGCACATTGAAAATCTCCGCTCACTTGTTACGATAAGCATCATTCCAACCTTGATTATGAGCGGCAATGCCACTGGAGTCATCTCTCCCGACGAAATGAATGCAATATTCCTCCAAATAACCCGAGCGATTCAACCAGAAGGCGACGCCGGGTTCCTTGGCTCTCTTTGCAAATGCCTTGCGGATTCTCTTCTGGTTGTTGGGCGACAAGCAATCGTCGCACCGCTTGTCGGCGAAATATCATCCGCCTGTAAAGCTCAGCTCGCGGCTCTAGCGTCTCGGCGAGAGATGCGCGCGCGAAGGATAAAGCATGGTCCCGAGTGGGAAGAAGACAAGGAAGATATGTTACTACTGCAAGAACTAGAGGATACAGCTTTTGACGAGATGAGCCGATTATTGGGGTTCTTAGACACAAACCATCCGGTGAGCTCGATTGTCCCATGCAGCGAGAACTTCTAACAACTAACCTCTGTATTCAGCTTTTAATCGCTATTGGCTCCATCAAGGAAATGGGAATATAAAGCTCCGTAGTGAAGGTACTAGACTGTAGAGTGTTTCTTGGACAGGTTATAGCGCGAGCGCTCGAATATACATGTACATAATAGTTGAAATGTACTGCGACCGAAACATTGAACCTTTGTGTTCCTAAAAATCCTACTCTATGACTCTGCTGTGTACATTACTTTAGTAATTGTTTTCGATCACCCAACTTATGCAACACGATCGATTTTGAACCTCGGCAATCGCCCAACTCTAGTGAACTGGATAGTTACGGCCCTGGTTAAACACAATTCTTCAACATTGATTTTGGCACCCGCTGGCGCGTCTGGCAATCATGACTCCCCACGTTTAATCGTATCCTCATAAATATTATAATTCTAACCACGCTTCAAGTTACACATATTACAACCAAGGCTAACGTCGTTCTTTCGAAAACGTCCTTCGAAGGGCTGATAAAAAGGGCCCAGAAAGACGAGAATTTCCGGTCGAGGTTGAATCATGACTCTCTGTACGGTCGACTGCGGAAGTCAGCTCTAGGGGCTCGGGGGCTTCAGCACCTGGAATATAGCCTGGCTGTCCGGCCGCAACGCGGGCATCATGGGCAGCCCTTAGTCCTCGTGCGGCTTCGACGGCTGCAGGATGGAGTGCAGCAAATCCAGAAGGGGGAGATGGCGCGATGGTCGGGTTTTCATGTGGAACACCGAATGTTGGGCTTAAGGGGTCTTCTCTGCATACTTTGGTGTTAACGCAAAGTGTCCGAGAATATAAGAACATACTTACCCTGGTACACGACGTCTGTTCGGTAGACCAGTTGCATCGGTGTCATCATGTTCGTGTGGCCCAAAGTACACGGAACGGCGGGGTTTGTTAGACATGCTCGGTGGGCGGACGCGAAAACGTGATGCAGCTCAAATTAGGTAGCTCGGACGGTTAAATCACAGAACAATGCACCAGTGAATAGAGACAAAGAAGGCTGCCAATGACAGGGGGTGCTGGGAGTGAAAGGATGTGGAAGAATGAGGAACGGCGAACGGTAGGATGTCGTATATAACATGGATAGTAGAAGGACATTGATAACAGGTTTATTTTCAGCAACGAAAGGAGATCCGAGTTGACAGGAGCGTTGGTGAACCGCCGTGGACAGTACGCTGGCGGTCAGTTGAGTGGCCATTCAGCATCTAGAATTAACATAGAACTCGAGCCTCGAAACCGGCACCGATCGAACTAGATGGCGGAGAAATACTGACAAAAAAGTGATGAATTGCGTTAAGTTCTCGACACGGCACTAATACACCTGACGTTCCGCTGGACGGAAGGCTGATCGAAGGTCAGATGCTTGAGAGCTGTGGGAACGGAGCTAAGTGTATAGTCATAGTCGAGACGTATACTAGGCGATTTACTTGTTTCATTCGGCGGGCCGTACTCCTAAGCTGGTTCGGTCCCTTGCGTTGGCTTGGAGCACGGCAGGAACGGCGATGGAACAGAGATTGGAGCTCTAAGCCGGAATAGCCGCAGTATCTAATCCCTAGCAACAGGTATACAAGCAAGACTCGAAGCCTCTACAATCCAGGATTACGCCTCAGTGTGGCTTCAAATGCCCGTTGTTGGAGAGAAATTGACGTTTGTCTTGTACACAGTCCAGGCGAAGCCGATTCGCACGGAGGTTGGTCCGTATAAATAGTACGTTATCAAATAGCCAGTTTAAGCAAGTGCGGGTTCGCTAAGGCGTAGTTGTAGCCAGACTTAATCGAGCCGTTTCAACCGAAAACTTGGCTTGTCGTTGTCGATTCAAAATGGCCTTCCGCGCACGCTTGCCGCCCGGCGTCTCTCGGCATTACGGCCATAACCCGGTAAATCTTGGGACGTGAATAAGCCGGGACTCAATCCGTGACAGGAGTGACAACCATGTGTGACCATAGATCTTAGAACGTTAATGAGCACAACGTATGTTTAAACAAGGCGACCCAGCAAGCTAGAAAACGTGTAGTTTAAACACAAATAATATGCAAGCACGAGGTAGCAAAAGGATTGAACTATTGTGTTAGAGGAACATGACACTCGTATTAGGCCTTACGCTCTAGGACCTGCGAATGTCACTTTGCCATGCACTGAACACGGAATGCATGAGTACGTCTATGATACTAGCTACGTGGTGCACACGGAGAAACCAAAAAGGAGCATTATATTTACGTAATCCATACAAGATATTTATAGTCAGAAGTCTTGGCGCAGTTGTGCCGCCTGAAGCTCTATTTTTGGCCCCACAAGCGGTTCTTGATGTTCTTTCTAATTTTGACTAGAAAGATGCCTCACGTGGCACAAGAAGCTATCGTTTACGCTCACAATCATGGCCTGCTAATTTACCGGCAAAGGCATTGGGATGTCTCCCGCCGAAAAACCACCTATCGGATGTGCTCGCGTGTATGGTGGCCAGTTTGGCATGAAGCTGCTGTGGTGTTCGAAACGCGCCCTGGCGGCCCGCCAACACCCACATCCGCTCGTGACCTATTGGCGAGAACTTAGGACTTGTGCGGGCCGCTCCTCCACAGTTGCACTGGTGTCCAGCGGTCCGGTGTCTGCAGCACCATCCATGAGCTTCCAACATAAAAGCTTGGGCACAACGCTGCTCAAACCAACTCACACTTCGGCTATATCCACTTGTCTCTCAACTACTACTGTTTTATCATTACAATGATCGCTGTTCCTTACGTCGCTCTCGCCGCTGTCGCTGTGTCTCTCTTTGGCTCCGTGGCTGCTGCTCCCTCGCCCACCACTACTCACGTTGACGAGTTTGTGCGCCGTGATGCCGATGCCCCTCCATTCGTGAAGCGTGCTGCTAGCTGCACCTTCCCCACCCCACCCAAGACTTCTTCCTTGAGTGCTCCTATGTCGGTCACCGGCACTTTTGATGGTAAGTGTTATTGCTCGAGTCAAAATCTTTAGTAATTAAAACCTGCTTTGAATAGGTGGAAACGTTAGATTCGACCGTGGCTCTGGTGCATGCCAGGGACAAAAGGAAGGAGGAGACGCCGACGCAGTTTTCTTGGTTCAGTCTGGAGGTACACTCCAGTAAGTGCTGAATCCCATGAGCTGCTTGATTTTGTGGATTTAAACTGCATTTCAGGAACGTTGTTATCGGTGCCAACCAAGCCGAGGGTGTTCACTGCCTCGGCCCCTGCAACCTCTACAACGTCTGGTTCGAGGACGTCTGCGAGGACGCCATCACCATCAAGCAGTCCTCCGGAACGTCCAACATTGTCGGTGGAGGTGCCAAGAACGCCGACGATAAAGTCGTGCAGCACAACGGCGGTGGAACCGTGAAGATCGACTCGTACTGCGTGCAGACCTTTGGCAAGCTTTACCGCTCGTGCGGAAACTGCTCCACGTGAGTTGGATATATGCACCTATATAGACATTCAGGCTAAAAAGCTCTCGCAGCCAATACAAGCGCGCTGTCACCATCTCCAATATTATTGGATCTAGCGGCTCAACCATCGCCGGTATCAACTCCAACTACGGCGATACGGCAACCATCACCACGAGCTCGCTCAAGCTTACCTCCGTCAAGAGCATCTGTGACACTTATCAGGGCAACAGCAGCGGTGCTGAGCCTACGAAGTTGACGAGCAACACCGCCAACTCCTAGTGAGTTCTTTCCAACACTACTGTTAACTCATATGTTAACCCAAATATATCTTCACAGCTGCAAGTTCTAAACACCAGGTCTAGCTTGTTGCTTCAGCAGGAGTTCAACCTGCCCATACAATTACATGGGTGACCAGCGTAACATGTTTCTAGAATATATTTGTTGCAATGTGCAAGTTTGGACGCCGTTCGTAATCCTTAAAATGTGACTCGTCTGCCATACGACAGCTTAGCACCTATACATCTTATCACAGGTTAGGTTAGGCTGTGTTCTTGGAATTTCGCGCGGAGAAAAAACGAAGCATATATGCGCGAAAAAGTTGACTATTTTGAGAGTCTCATTCTGTTCTTATGCTCGTTCTAAGACAGTGTCATCTCAGGTGAGAATCTCTTCCCACTGACTCGGTGTCCTCAATCCACTTTCACAGACACCAACTTTGGATTATGCGTGGTTACAAATAAACGAGTTTGCAAGCAGAGGGGCGCATATATGCGCCAAAAACTTGAGATGCAACTATTCCGACAGTTCAGGCGTATCTCTGTACATCATCTCCTTGAACCTCGGCGGATATTGCTCGCCAGGTAACTCGGTCTCCGCAATTGCTTTGCGAACCGGCTTGATCTCTTCATGAGTTAGCCTGGCATGCACAGCATTCAAGTACTCCCCGACGTATTGGATATTCTTCGTTCTAGGTGACGTTTTGGTTGCGTCAATATTCGAGCATTTCGCATCGGCCGGGTCTTACTTACCCTGGGATAGGGATGATATCGTCTCCTTGAGCTAGCAGAAATGCCAAAGCAACTGGACTGGCTGTTGCATTATGAGCATTGCCTAGCACTTTGAGCCTTGAACTAAGTGCTAAGATTGTAGGGAAATTGGGTTCAGAATACTTGGGGAGAAGCCTGCGGAAGTCGCCTTCTGAGAGATCGGCATGAGAGGTCTGGCACACGAAGCAACGGTCAGCGAAAGAGTAACCTAACACCAAGGCCGCTTACGATCCGTCCGCTGGGTATTTTCAAATTATGGTATACGAGTTCGTACAGATACTCGGTCTTAATCCATTCCAAAACTTTTACCATACTACTAAGCGGGTCTGAGAACCTAAGTTATGAGTCGAATGGCTTGTTTGAACTTTTGGTTTATGCCGAACTTGTATACCATAATTTGAAAATATGGTACTACCAAAAGTCTCTAGTTGGTCTGCCAACATATTTCGGAAAACAGTTGGATCACGCAAAAATGGCGGGCTCCTTACTGTGCAAGGTTTGCGCTATATCAAGTTCGTAGTCACATCGAGAGGGATATATGCTGGCCAAACGCAATGCGGACTGCCCTGAATAGATAGGTTAGGAGCAAGGGAAACAGCGCGCATTAATCCCATCTTATCAGCCTTGGTCCCTGGCCGGCATTCGAATCACTTGATCCACATTGTGATTCGGGCCCTGTCAATATACCGGTCAGCCTATGAACTGCATGAGGCGCGGTACTCGAAATTTATCAGTGATTCGTTGAATTACGGACTATACTTATCGCTACGTGGATCAGACTATGTCCAGTTTGTCTTGACCACGAGGGGCGGCCTCAATATATATGCGTCTCGGATAAACACGTGTAAATCCCGGATCAGGCTGATCGGCTCCCGGACAAAGGCCGAAGCCGAAGATTTACGAGACCCAAGTGCTGCCCACCCTGACTCCATCTATTGCCCCACTCCTTACTCCCATATCAACCCGGTTTTACAAACGTCCACGATTACTATGAATCTCGTTCCCGCTCTCACGATTTGTCTTAC
>WSTJ01000777.1:0-18251 GCA_019623705.1 Ceratobasidium sp. 428
CGATAACACAGTAGTTGGGACCACCACTCGACTGGTCCTGGTCAACCGGCTGCTCGACCTCGACGGTGTAGCTGTAGCTGTAGGTGTAAGTCGCAGAGGAGTCCATGAGTACGAGTGAGGTGCGGAGTATGAAGTAAGGTCTGGACTGGAGTATGAGCTGCAAACGAGGAGAGCCGAGGTACTGAAGAAACAAGACTCACATTTGAGCGTGATTATATATTAGACGGGCAGTCGTGCCACGCTTTTGTCTTCCATCCTCGGCCATGTGCATTCCATGCGCTAAGCAGCTCTCTTGATGGTCTATTGTCATACCAGATGAAGATAGGCTGTAGTTGAATCGAGATCCGTGTGATGGCTCGGAGCTGCTATGTTGACAGCTCATTTTCGATCTTGAATCAATCCCATTAGCGCCACCACAGAACGGTGGCGCGTACATGGCGCGGCAGCGCGAGCGAATGAATTGCTGGATAGTTTCGACCAGTGAGGGTCGTTGCCGTAACTCTTCGTCGCAGGGTTGGGCTCGAGATGGAGGCAAACCAGCCGCAGGGGTCGACGAGAAGACAATGACCTATGTGCCCTGATCGGCAAGGAGTCCAGATCCAGAGGAGAACCAGAGTCGGGACCTGCCGGGATAAACAATAAGAGCGCGACAATTGACCAACTTCCTAGTCTCATACCTCGAGATAAACAGGTGTTTATCAATTCGCTAATTGACAGATAGTCATATTGAGATGAATCGTGCCTTATTCCTCGTTTTCAGGATCGGCAGTCCGACGATGAGGTTTGGAAGCTGCTCGCACGCCGAGCCACCGGTCAAGCAGTGATTTGTCGTTGGTCGTATCTAAGCGCCACCCATTAGCTGACCAATCCGTTCGCACGGCTCGACCCAGCCACAACATCTCTGCTCGGCGATCATCGCTCGCCCACCGTCTAGCGAATCGCACTCTATGACCAGACGACCACTCCTCTCCTTCTTCCACCCCCACTCTGGATATCCGAAAGAGCATCGGGTCTGTGATGCAGCTAGACAGTGAAATCCAGTATGACTTGGATGCAGGGATTCGTTTTGGGTATTGAGTTGTCGGTCCTCGATATTGGTCATGCTGATGTTGGGTAGCGGCTTACTCCCCACCCTTCAATCCTAGTTCGTCTGCCCTCTGCCCTCTCCTGTGCCTTAAGACCCTACGATAACCCAACCGTAGTCTACTCGTTTTCCAATTCGCGCGACAAGCTTGATCGATGACCCACCGTTTACGCCTCAATCTAAAGCATCCCTCTAGACTGTTGAATACGAAGCTGCTCCATATAACGATGGTTCTGTCAAATCCCTTGAACAGACTTGGTCGGTGGTTGGAGATGCTACGCAAGACCAAAAGGTCCAGGGAATCGAATCGGTTGTGCCTAGGTACGAGAGCGGTATCACAAATGCGGCCAGATCGAGTGTGTCGAGTGTGGCGGATCCGAGGGCTGTAAGAATGACGATGCAATGTGAAGGTTTTAGGGTGCACAGTATTTGGGGCGGCATTGTGTTTTTCGTGCGTGCTTTCGCTTCGTTTTAGATTTTGGTTCTGAGTCTCACGTTTACCCGCGTGGTTTATCCTTATCTCCTTGCTCCGCCCAAAACATATCACACCGATCATCTATTTCTCTCAGTGGCCTAAGAACCAAACCACCATTTCGGTTGAGGAGCAATGACAACAACCCGATTGCATTGGCTGGGAACCATTCGTAGTACTAGATTAGAATTAGGTGAGTCGATTTCTCTTCTTGCTTCGAATCCGAGTCATTGATATCAGTTATAAAACTCTAGTACGCCAGAAGAGGCGCTTCTTTAGGGTGGAGCTTCCCGCGAATGATCTGGCAGCAGCTCTTATCATGAATAGGGTTATCGGTGGGTCCGCTTTCGTCTTTGCCCGGCTTTTTGCCTACTTATTGACAATTGGCCGGTGACTATATGATAGGGCTTTATATAGCGGAGGACCGGTGGACAAGCATGATGTATGGCGATGGAATAGTTTTGGTTTTGGACTCCGATTTGAGATAAAGCGGAAAGGTCAGACCTAACGGTTAGTTCCGCCCTATCAGCCGTGTTCGATTCGAGGATGAACCGATGTTAGCTATCGGACCTTTAATTAGTTCATATTGTCGACTAGTATGGAAATGTATGTGCATGACTATGGGATTGTTCGTTACCACTTGACATTTACGTCTAGTGACAGTGACATTGGATTCAAGGGATGCAAAATATATAACTTATTATATTCGCAGAATTCACCCGATGGCTAAGGTAGGGCTAAATGAGTGACCATGGCATCATGTGGCAAGTGGCTACGCCCTTACATCATTCTTGCTCACGTAATCCAAGAAACAGACGCACACTGCCTCATCACGCAGGTTCAACCCCAACCATAGTTCCAGCCCTCGACGAGTTCCTTAATTGTTTCTTACATACGATGAAGCATTTAAAACGTGGTATACATCGCGTCAAGGCGAAACTGCATCGCCTGATTGATAGTCCTACACGTACAACCTCGGCTACTCAATCAGCGGCAGCCTCAAACTCTGAACTCGGCCAAATTGCTACTTCTTCTGCTCAGCCACCACCAGCGACGACTTCTACTCCCTCGACCCGACCAGAACCAATCGATTATATCTCTCATACGACTCCCACGCCGATTGGTTCTGGGGCGCTAAACGAGGACACGCAGACTGAATTCCAGCGTCACCAGCCGAGTCTTGTACAGATCTCTTCCACTCAGCTTCCAGGATCAAGCACCCCTTCCGACTGGGAAGAAAACCAGATTCACCGCCTAGATCCCGCGGTGGCTCTTCCAAACTTACCCAACGCACAAAGCGCCAAACATACTGCCTGGGCTGGGCTAAAGTCGTTACTCAACGTACTCAACGACAGCACTAGTGCCTTCGCGCCCCTCAAGTCAGCATTCAGTGGATTATGGAGCTGTGTCGAGATCTTCGAGGTGAGCATCAAAAACATGATTGACTCCTGGGTTGATAACGATATGAATAATGTGATCAGAACGAAGCGGTGGCGCGCAAAGAATACGATCAACTCAGGTCCGAACTGAACAAACTGTGTCAGGACATCTCCGGGTATATGAACGCTCCTGTACCACCATCCATAACGCCTAGCATCAAAACCCTCGCCCAGTGAGTGACAAGTTCACGGATCGTGGCAGTGTTGACACCACACCCAGAGGAATCAAAAAAGAAACGGAGGCAGTGAATCAGAAAGCCGACCGTAATGCGACAGAGCGCTATATGGAAGCGGCAGGTGATGTAGATGATATACTGGACTGCTACCGTCGGATCCAATCGCTTCTCAACCAGCTCTCAGTAAGCATCAACCATATCTCTGGAGCCATCAGCTCAATACTTACATGACGCAGCTTAATGCAAACATGAACGTTTGGAAGATCGTCGACGAGCAGGCAACAGTGCGTAGAAGAGTCTACTGATGGACAACACTGACTAAGTATTGATATGCTAGCGGAATCGTCTGAAGGAGCTTCCGTACTCCTCAGAAGCCAGGTACTCGTCTACGGAATCGGATAGTCTAGGTCGAAATGGATGTACCCGTGATACGCGCGTGGAAGTGCTTGATGATCTGCGAGACTGGACAAAAAACAACGAAAGTCACAGGATCTTCTGGCTGAACGGCATGGCTGGAACAGGCAAGACTACGATTGCATACACTCTGTGCGAGCAGCTGCACCAGGCTGGCGAACTGGCGGCAAGCTTCTTCTGCTCTCATCAACTGCCTTCATGTCGGACTGTTGGTCGTATACTGCCAAGCATCGCCTATCAGCTCTCGTTGTTCTCGCGCCCCTTTCGACATGAGATTTCTGATATACTCGAGCAGGACCCCGAGGTACATAATCAGCCGGTCGCTCGGCAGTTCGAGGGTTTGATAGCTAAGCCACTACGTGAAATCGGGTATACCCTGCCTGCCAACCTGGTGATCGTGATCGACGCGCTCGACGAATGCGACGACACAGCCGGCGTGGGTCGCATGTTATCTGCCATGCTCGCGCACGCGAAGGACTTGCCTGTCAAGGTGTTTGTGACCAGCCGTCCGGAGCCGCAGATACTTGACCGGATGGAGAATGAGCAAGGCGAGCGTGTTCGATCCATACTACGGCTGCATGAGCTCGACCGTTCGACCGTTCAGTCAGATATCAAGGCGTATCTTACAACCGAGCTACAGGGACTCAAAGTAGGCCCTAGCGACCTAGAAACGCTGGCTGAGCGATCGGGAGTACTGTTCATCTATGCGTCCACTGTCGTCCGCTACGTGACCTACGACGGCTCTGCAAGGGGCAACCCACGACTGAAACAGATACTTGCGACACCTGTGTTAGTGGATACAAGTCACCAGGGGATAGATTCACTATACACCACTATACTCGAGTCAGCATTCGGGAACCAGAGGCTGAGCGACTCGGAGCGGGAAGAGATGGTACTTGCGCTTCGCACCGTGATCTGTGCACAGGATCCGCTATCAATCGATGCTATAGCTCGCTTGCTGGGACTTGACCAGGTGGAGCCAGTAAACATCGCTTTGCGGCCATTGCTGTCGGTGCTGCAGGTATCGAATACAACTGGACTCGTGACAACGCTACATGAGTCGTTTCCGGACTACATGTCAGACGAGAAGCGCTCGAAGAAGTTCTACTGTGACGCGAAGCGGCATCATGCTTGGTTTACTCAAGCGTGTTTTGATCGAATCAAGATACCGAACCCGCCGTTCAACATCTGCAATATCGAGTCATCGTACGTCTCAGATGAAGAGGTGCTTGGTCTAGGCGGTAGATTGGAAACGGCTATCCCACAACATTTATTTTACGCCTGTCGGTACTGGGAAACGCATCTTGAACTCGCAGAAGCGTCCGAGGGGCTTCTAAGCGAAGTGTTTTGGCTGTTATCAACGCGACTCTTACTGTGGATGGAGATCATGAATCTAAAACGATCGATCGAGCACGGCGTCACTGCCCTCTCAAAGCTAAATATATGGTTGCACGTGAGCGGCTGTGTATATAAAAGCACCATGATATAATCACTGACGAGTCTTTAGCGTGTCAAAAGCTCAAAAGAACTTCGAGAGCTTGTCCAGGACGCTTGGCGATTTGCAGCTGCGTATGCTTCAAGCCCAATACAGAAGTTCACCCCACACCTCTACGTATCCGCGCTACCGCTATGGCCACAGGATAGACCAGTCTCACGTCATTATTCGCGTCTCATACCATGTCTGGCAGTAGCGATAGGTAAGGTTCTAGCTAGACCCGATGCCGCGCTGTTAGCAGCATGGCGGGCCCCAGATAGCGTACTCTGTGTTGCATACTCGCCTGACGGTGCTCATATCGCGTCCGGGTCGACGAAAGGGACTGTCCAGATCTGGGATACGCGTAGCTGGCAGATGCTCAGGCAGTCCAGTCCGGATCGCACAAGCGGCGTCAGTTCGATTGCTTATTCGCCTGACGGTGCGTGCATTGTTTCTGGTTCTTACGACAACACTATTCGGATCTGGGACGCGCATACAGGACAGATGCTGGGGCAGCCGCTCGAAGGACATACGTCTGATGTTATGTCGGTTGTGTACTCACCAGACGGGTCACGTGTCATATCTGGCTCGTTCGACAAGACGGTTCGCATTTGGGACTCATACACTGGACAGATGGTGGGACGACCCCTGGAAGGTCACACAGATTATGTTATCTCGGTTGCATGTTCATACAACGGCCATGTGACCTCTGGAGGTACGGACAGAACTCTTCGCATCTGGGATGCACACACTGGAAAAGCGGTGGGAGAACCCATGAGGGGCAATACGAGTAGTGTATATTGCGTTGCATACTCACCCGATGGCGCGTACCTGATCTCGGGGTGCTCTGACGGGACCATTCGGATCTGGAATGTACATACCCAGCAAATGGTATGGGAGTCGATCGATGCTCATACAATGTATATCAGTTCAGTGTCGTACTCGCCTGACGGTGCGCGATTCATCTCTTGCTCGGGTGACGGCACTATTCGTACATGGGATGCGCACACTGGGCATATGCTAGGACAGCTATCTGCAAGCGAGCTCCGCTTCGATGTTTCATCAGCTGTGTACTCACCCTGCGGCAAACGTATTGCTTCCGGTAGTGTGAACGGTCGAACTTTATGCATTTGGAACGCATACATCAAGGACGCATGGGAAGGTCACATCAGCATGGGCAACTCCATTGCATGCTCGTCAAACGGCGCATACATTGCCTCTGGCTCCTCTGATAAGACCGCTCGCGTCTGGAATACATACACCGGGAAGATGATGGGTCAGCCACTCGAGGGACACACGGGTTCCATATGTGCGGTTGCATGCTCACCCGACGGCGCATCTATCGCCTCAGGGTCAGACGATACGACCATTCGCATATGGGATGTGCAGTCTGGTCATATGATAGGGCGGCCGTTACAAGGCCATACAGATAGTGTCATTTCGGTCGCTTACTCGCCCGACGGCACGCGTGTTGTCTCTGCCTCTGCGGATCAGACGATCCGAGTCTGGGATATATACGCTGAAGAGATGCTTGGACGGCCATTGCAAGGTCACACCGACGGCGTTGTCTCAGTTGCATACTCACCTGACGGCAGGTGCATCATCTCCGGGTCCGAAGACCACACTATTCGAGTCTGGGATGCATATACCGGACAGGCGATAGAACAACCTCTAGAAGGTCACAAGGATACTGTCAATCAGGTCGCGTACTCACTTAATGGCGAACGTATCGTGTCTTGCTCTTCGGATAACACCATTCGTATATGGGATGCCCACACAAAAAAGCCGCTAGGGCGACCGCTCGAAGGCCACATAGATAACGTTCTTTCGATTGCTTACTCACCTGATGGTGCCTATATTGTCTCGGGGTCCGCTGATTGGACCGTCCGGATATGGGACGCTCGAACCGGCCAACCGCTGGGTCCTCCGCTAGAAGGTCATACTGACTCCGTAAACGCCGTTTCGTTCTCAGTCGACGGGACTTCTATCGTGTCCTGCTCCTCGGACAAGACTGTTCGAATATGGGACGCGCACGTCTGTTGTGCTATAGCGAGGCTTGCTCAAGGCCAGACAGACTTTGCGGATCGAGTAGACCACTCACCCGAAGACGCAGCTCCAGTCGCAAATGTTCTCCACAACTCCGCCCAGGTCAATTCCAACACTACTGGAGAGCTGGCTACATCTTCTAACTCTTCTAGTATGTGTCACCATCTTGCTTCCTTCTTGCAAAGATTAAACCACTAATTCTAGATATCGTTTTGGTTGTCCTTATCTAGAACTACAACTTGCAAACTCTTGGACTCTTCGCGAGGATGGATGGGTCGTTGGTCGCGGTCTTGAACGACTCATTTGGGTACCACCCGAACTGCGAAACACCTTGTTGCGATTTGGAAACAGGCTCATGATCTCTGTCGATGGGTCTTGGGAGTTGAACATCAGTAAGGCGAAGTTCGGAACAGAGTGGACGCAGTGCTATCAGCCATCAGGTTCTTCATTGTAGCCTAGCATGATGTCACCGAAACGGTGTAAGCGATTTGTAACGTGCCCAGTTCCGTCCCTGTCATCTCTCTATCTGGAAATTGCACTTGTTTTCTCCAAACACTACTCTCGCATACTTTACATACTCACTGTGCAGACTTCTAAGGTCTTCCGTTCACCGTTACGATGATCTAACCGCTCTGCGCATACACTCGTCAGACAGCTACCAAATAGCGTACTCGATTAGTTGCTTACGTTATTTAGCGGAGGAATAAATGCACTGAAACGAGGTGATTTTGTTCATCGGTTTGACCGAGAGCGCACCTTGCTTCTGGAGATAACCGTTCCCGAGAACGTTACAGTCGCGAAATTTGATGAGAAAGGCCACGGCTAATGCTCTCCAGAATGCAATTTATATCACATCGTTGCGTTGGGCTCTCGCTCTTTGGTAGCACGGGTTAGATTCTTTGGCGCATATAGTCACATCTTATTGCGCTGTCGCTCAAATCATTGTGTCGCAGGACACTTCAAACGGCCTCAAATCGCCGTCGTATTTTATTCGAATCGTCGTATACAATTGTCGCTCGTATCTCATGCTCGGAAACAACCGGGTTTATTGCTGTAGATTCAGACTTTGGTAGAAGCACTCAGGCAGTGATCAGTTATACGCAGTAGAGCTCATATTTTACAAGTATTGGTACAAGCATATGTATTACATACATCCGCTAATCGAAAGAAAGCGAATAACAATAAGAACGAAGTGTGTCAAACGAACAAATGCGTGGACGAAGTTTATGCGATGACGCAGTAGTTGGGACCGCCGCTCGACTGGTCCTGGTCGACCGGCTGGTCGACCTCGACGGTGTAGGTGTAGGTGTAAGTCGTAGAGGAGTCCATGAGTGCTAGTGAGATACGGAGTAAGAAGTAAGGTCTGGACTGAAGTATGAGCTGCAAACGAGGAGAGCCGAGGTATTGAAGAAACTGGACTCACATTTGGGCACAGTTATATATCAGACGGGTAGTCGCGCCACGCTTTTGTCCACCACCCTCGGCCATGTGCATTTCATACGCTAAGCATGCTATCTTGATGGCCTATTGTCATACCAGATGAAGGTAGGCTGTAGTTGAATCGAGATCCGTGTGATGGCTCGGAGCTGCTATGTTGGCAACTCATTTTTGATTTTGATTCAATCCCCTCAGCGCCACCACAGAAATGTGGCGCGTACGTGGCGCGGCAGCGCGAGCGAATGAACCGCTGGATAGTTTCGACCAGCGAGGGTCGTTGCCGTAACTGTTCGTCGCAGTATTATGCTTGAGAGAAAGGCAAACTAGCCGCAGAGGTCGACGAGAGGACAATGACCCATGCGCCTTGATCGACAAGGAGTCCAGATCCAGGGCAGAACCAGAGTCGGGACCTGCCGGGGGTAAACAATAAGAGCGTGACAATTGACCAACTTCCTAGTCTCATACCTCGAGATAAGCAGGTGTTTATCAATCATTTAATTGACATGCAGTCGTAGTGAGCTAAATTGTGCCTTATTCCTCGTTTTCAGAATCGGCAGTTTGGTGATGAGGTTTGGAAGTTACTCGTACGCTGAACCACGGTCAAGCAGTGATTTGTCGTCCATCATATCTAAGCGCCAGCGAAAGCTGACTAATCCGTTCGCACGGCTCAACCCAGCCACATCATCTCTGCTCGGCGATCATCGCTCGCCCACCGTCTAGCGAATCGCACTCTATGACTATGCGACAACCTCTCTCCTTCTTCCAACCTCACTCCGAGCTTACAAAAGAGCATCGGGTGTGTGATGCAGCCAGGCAGGAAAATCCAGTGCGACTTGAACGTAAGGATTCGTTTTGGTTGTTGAGCCGTTGGCTGTCGATGCATGTCGTGCTGATGTTAGACTAGTGGCTTTTTTCCTGCTATGCCTTCATTCCTCCACCCCCTTCTACCTCCTAGGACCGTACGATAACCTGACCGTAGCCCGCTCGTTTACGCTTACTTTTGCTGCTCGTACGACATGCTTGACCAACGGCTCGCCATTTACGTCTCAATATAAAGAAGCTCTTTGTACCGCCGGATGGAAGGTTGTTGTGCATTGGGCTGATATCTCAAAACCCCTTGGACAGATTGGGTGGGCGGCTG
This sequence comes from Ceratobasidium sp. 428, assembly GCA_019623705.1. Lineage (NCBI taxonomy): Eukaryota > Fungi > Basidiomycota > Agaricomycetes > Cantharellales > Ceratobasidiaceae > Ceratobasidium > Ceratobasidium sp. 428. The sequence goes on from WSTJ01000777.1 coordinate 9,684, forward strand.
GAGTTTCACCCAAAACCAAAAGTTCCGAGAGATCGCGAAAGGAGCAAGGACCGAGCGAGCCGGGAGTTAAATCCAGGGATTAGGGCGATGTCACAAGTGCAGTAAGATTACACTTGGTGGATTTGAAGGCGTTGAGTACGGCAATGAGATGAGAAGGTTTAAAAAATCCGGTATTTGAGGCGGCTATGTTTTTTTCGTACGTGCTTTTGCTTCGCGTTTGGGTTTATTTCCGAGTTTAAGGTTTACCTGATTGGTTCACCTTTACTTCCCTGCTCCGCTCAGAACATACTACACTAATCACCTATTTCTCCCAGCGGCCTGTCAGCCAAGCCACTACCTTGGTTGAGAAGTATCGACGACAGCCCGGTTGCATCGGCCGGGAACTATTGGTAGTACTGGATTAGAATCAGTTGAGTCTACTCCTCTTCTTGCTTCGAGTCCGAGTCATTGATATCCGTTATAAAACTGTAGTACGCCAAAAGAGGTGCTTCTTTGGGGTGGAGCTTCCCGCGAATGATCTAGTAGCGGTTCTTGTTATGAGTAGAACTATCGGTTGGTCTACTTTCGTCTTTGCCCAGCCTTTTGCCTACTTCTTGATAATTGGCTGGTGATTATATGGTAGGGCTCCTTACATATAGCGGAAGACCGGTGGACAAGCATGATGTATGACAATGGGATGGTTTTAGACTTGGACTTGGACTTGGGTTTAAGGTAAAGCGGAAAGGTCAAACCTAACGATGTATTGCGCCCTATCAATTGTATTCAGTTTGAGGACAAACCGACGTTAGCGATTGGAGCTTTCGTCAGTTCACGTTGTCAGCTAGTATGGAAATGTATGCGCATGACTGTGGGACTATTCGTTACTACTTGACATCGGCGGCTAGTGACGGTTATACTATACTCAAGGGATGTGAATCATATAACCTATAATGCCCTCGTATCTCCCCCGACGGGTTAACATCAAGCTAAATGAGTGACCCTTGCATGATGTGGCGAGTGGCTAAGGCATTGCACTATCGTTGCTCACGTAAGCTAGAAAAATAGACGCACACACCGCCTCATCACGCACGTTCAACCTCAACCATAGTTCCAACTCTCGACGAGCTCCCCGGTTATTTTTTGCATACGATGAAACATCTCAAACACGGTGTAGATCGTGCCAAGGCGAAAATACATCGCCTGATTGATAGTCCTATACGTACAACCCCGGCTACTCAATCAGCAGTAGCCTCGAACTCGGAGCTCGGCCAGGTTACTGCTTCTTCTACTCAGCTGCTACCAGCGGTGGCTTCTTCTCCTCCCTCGATCCGACCAGAATCTCTTGATAATACCTCTCATATGGCTCTCATACCGATTGGTTCTGCGGCGTTAAACCAGGACACACATATTGCATCCCAGCGCCATCAGCCGAGCCTCGCACAAGTCTCTTCCACTCAGCTTCCAGCATCAAACGCTCCTTCCAACCGGGAAGAAAACCAGGTTCACCGCCCAGATCCCACGGTGACCCTTGCAAAGTCACCCGAACTTCAAAGCCCTAAACACACTGCTTGGGGTGGGCTAAAAACGCTCCTCAACGTGCTCAGCAACAACACTGGTGCCTTCGCGCCCCTCAAGTCAGCATTTGGTGGATTATGGAACTGCGTTGAGATCTTCGAGGTGAGCATCAAAAACATGACTGACTCATCTGTTGATAACGATATGAACAATTGTAACCAGAGCGAAGCCGTGGCGCGCAAAGAATACGATCAACTCAGGTCCGAACTGAACAAGCTGTGCCAGGACATCTCCGGATATATGAGCGCTCCTGTACCACCATCCACAACACCTAGCATCAAAACCCTCGCCCAGTGAGTGACAAGTTCACGGATCGTGGCAGTGTTGACACCACACCCAGAGGAATCAAAAAAGAAACGGAGGCAGTGAATCAGAAAGCCGACCGTAATGCGACAGAGCGCTATATGGAAGCGGCAGGTGATGTAGATGATATACTGGACTGCTACCGTCGGATCCAATCGCTTCTCAACCAGCTCTCAGTAAGCATCAACCATATCTCTGGAGCCATCAGCTCAATACTTACATGACGCAGCTTAATGCAAACATGAACGTTTGGAGGATTGTCGACGAGCAGGCAACAGTGCGTAGAAGAGCCTCCCGATGGGCAACACTGACTAAGTTCAGGTACATTAGCGAAATCGTCTGAAGGAGCTTCCGTACTCTTCAGAAGCCAGATACTCGTCCACGGAATCGGACAGCCTAGGTCGAACTGGATGTACCCCAGATACACGCGTGGATGTCCTCGATAATCTGCGAGCCTGGACAAAAGACAGCGAAAGTCACAGGATCTTCTGGCTGAACGGCATGGCTGGGACTGGCAAGACCACGATCGCATACACTCTGTGCGAGCAGCTACACGGGGCTGGCGAACTAGCGGCAAGCTTCTTCTGCTCTCGTCAGCTGCCTTCATGTCGCAATGTTGGTCGCATACTACCAAGCATCGCTTATCAGCTCTCGTTGTTCTCGCGCCCCTTTCGATACGAGATTTCTAATATACTTGAGGGGACTCCGAGGTACACAATCAGCCAGTCGCTAGGCAGTTCGAAAGTCTGATCGCTGAGCCACTACGTGAGATCGGGCATACGCTACCCGCCGACTTGGTGGTCGTGATTGACGCGCTGGACGAATGTGACGACGCAGATGGCGTGGGTCGCATGCTGTCCGCCATACTCGCGCACGTGAAAGACTTGCCTGTCAAGGTGTTCGTGACTAGTCGACCGGAGCCGCAGATACTCGATCGGATGGAGAGCGAGCAAGGCGAGCGTGTTCGGGCCGTGCTACGGCTGCATGAGCTTGAGCGTTCGACCGTGGAGTCGGATATCAAATCGTACCTTACAACCGAGCTACAGGAGCTCAAAGTAGGTCCTAACGACCTAGAAACACTAGCCCAGCGATCGGGAGTGCTGTTCATCTATGCGTCCACTGTCGTCCGCTACGTGACCTACGACGGTTCTACAAGGGGTAAACCACGACTGAAGCAGATACTTACGACACCTATCTTAGTGGACACCAGCCGCCAGGGGATCGATTCCCTCTACACCACCATACTCGAATCAGCACTCGGGAGCCAGAGTCTGAGCGACTCGGAGCGGGAAGAGATGATACTGGCGCTTCGCACCGTGATATGTACACAGGATCCGCTATCGATCGACGCTATAGCTCACTTGTTGGGACTCGACCAGGTGGAATCAGCGAGCGCTGCCTTGCGGCCATTGCTGTCGGTGCTGCAGGTATCGAGTACAACTAGACTAGTGACCACGTTACATGAGTCCTTTCCAGACTACATGCTGGACGAGAAGCGCTCGAAGAAGTTCTACTGCGACGCGAAGCGGCATCATGCTTGGTTTACAAAAGCGTGTTTAGATCAGATCAACACACAAACCCCGCCGTTTAACATCTGTAACCTCGAGTCATCGTACGTGTCAGACGAAGAGGTACCTAGCCTAGGCAATAGACTGAAGACAGCTATCCCACAACACTTGCTTTATGCCTGTCGGCATTGGGAAACGCATCACAGACTTGCGGAAGCACCCGACGAGCTTCTAGTTGAAATATATCGGTTCTTGTCAACGCGACTCTTACTGTGGATGGAAATCATGAATCTACAGCAGTCCATTGGGCATTGCGTCACTGTTCTATCAAGACTAAATACATGGTTGCACGTGAGCGATTGTATGTAACAGCACTATGGTTCGATTGTTGATGAGTCGGTAGCGCGTCAAAACCTCGAATGAGCTTCGAGAGCTAGTTCAGGATGCTTGGAGATTCGCAACTGTGTATGCCTCAAGTCCGATACATAAGTTCACCCCACACCTTTACGTATCTGCGCTACCGCTATGGCCACAGGATAGGCCAGTCTCACGACATTATTCGGGGCTCATAACACGTCTGGCGGTAGCGATTGGTACGGCACTGGTTAGACCCGATGCTGCACTATTGGCAGCATGGCAGGCCCCTGATCAGGTACTTTGTGTTGCATACTCGCCTGATGGTGCTCATATCGCTTCTGGGTCCTGGGGAGGGTGCATCTATATCTGGGATGCACGCAGCTGGCAGATGCTGAGGCAGTCTAGCCAAAATCACACTCGCCTTATCAACTCCATCGTTTATTCGCCTGACGGTACGCGCATCGTCTCTGGCGCTTGGGACAATACCATTCGGATTTGGGACGCACATACAGGAGAGATGCTGGGGCAACCGCTTGAAGGACACACGGATTATGTTATGTCGGTTGTGTACTCACCCGACGGTACACGGATCATCTCCGGCTCAAAAGACAAGACGGTTCGAATCTGGGACGCATACACTGGGCAGATGGTGGGGGAGGCCCTAGAAGGTAACACAGACTGTGTCATCTCGGTCGCATACTCTCCCAGCGGCCATGTTGTCTCCGGATGCTCAGATATGACCGTTCGCACCTGGAATGCACACACTGGAGAAATGATAGGCGAACTAATAAAGGGCCATACGGGCGAAGCATACTGCGTTGCATACTCACCCGATGGTGCAAACCTTGTCTCGGGGTGTAAAGATGGGACCATCCAAATCTGGAATGCGCGCACCCGGCAACTGGCAGTGGGGCCGCTTCATGCTCATACAAGCCATGTCAATTCAGTTTCGTATTCTTCTGACGGTGCACAATTCATCTCTTCCTCGTGGGACGGTGCTATTCGTACATGGGATGCACGCACTGGGCATATGCTGGGACAGCTATCTGCAAGCGAACTCAACCTCGATCTTGAATCAGCTGCGTACTCACCTGATGGCAAACGTGTGGCTGCTGGCTCTCAGGGGGATCAGACTTTATGCATTTGGGACGCATATACTAAGGAACCGCAGGAAGGTCATATATACCCTATCAATTCAGTCACATACTTCCCTCACAGTACACACGTCATCTCCGGCTCCTCTGATGCGACGATTCGGATCTGGGATACACACACTGGGAAGATGTTGGGACAACCACTTGAGGGACGCACAGGCTCCATATGCGTGGTCGCATGCTCACCCAACGGCACATCCGTTGTTTCTGGATCAGACGATGCGACCATTCAGATGTGGGACGTGCAGTCCAGACAGATGTTAGGGCAGCCGCTACAAGGACACACAGGTCGTGTTGTTTCGGTGGCATACTCACCTAACGGTACGCGTGTTGTCTCTGCCTCCACGGACCAGACGATCCGAATCTGGGATATAAACACCGGACAGATGCTCGGGCGGCCGTTGCAAGGTCACACCGACAGCATCGTTTCAGTCTCATACTCACCTGACGGCCGGTGTATCATTTCCGGGTCTGAAGACCACACTATTCGAGTCTGGGATGCATACACCGGGCAGATGCTGGCACAACCGCTCGAAGGTCACGATGGTACCGTCAATCAGGTTGTATACTCACCTGACGGTGGGCGTATTGTGTCCTGCTCTTCGGACGACACCATTCGTATATGGGATGCCCACACAAGAAAACCGCTAGGGCGGCCGCTCGAAGGCCATACAGATAACGTTCTGTCGGTTGCCTACTCACCCGACGGTGCATATATTGTCTCGGGTTCTGCTGATAAAACCATCCGGATCTGGGACGCCCATACTGGGCAACCACTGGGCGCTCCACTAGAGGGTCATACTGATCTTGTGAATGCCGTCGCATTCTCACCCGACGGGACTTCTATCGTGTCCTGCTCCTCGGACAAGACCATTCGGGTCTGGGATGCGCATGCCTGTTATGCTCAAGCGCAATTATCCTGGGGCCACCCGGAGTTTGCTGATAAGGTCGACCACTTACCTCACGATGCAAGTGGTCCTGGTGACTCCACCCGCGCCTACTTTGTGGACGAGGAACTCCGTTTTGCTTCTGATCTTTCGGGTGCGTATATTTTGCTTTGCTCCCAGCCGCAACGGTGAAACCTCCCGCTGATATCGGAACTTTGATCAACTCCATGATCTAGAAACACGACATCTGACTCCTTGGGCCCTCAATGAGGATGGTTGGGTAATCGGTTGTGACCGCAATAAGCTTATCTGGGTGCCACCGGAGCTGCGAGATACCCTGTTACGCTTTGGGAACCGGCTTATGATTTCTGTCGATGGGTCTTGGGAGCTAGACATCAGTAAGGCGAAGTTTGGGATAGAATGGACGCAATGCTATCGTTCTTAGTAGTGCTACAGCGGCAGCACTATGACAATGCAAACGGGATACCACGACTGATCAGCCTTTAAAGATTTTGTGTATGATCTGACACAGACTTGTAGTGTTACTTCTTCATAGCGGAGCTAAATAAAGGATTCATCGCATATAGTCAACCACTCGGACTACTAGGGTTACACACCAATTCAGGTGAGTCCTATGCTTGGTGATTAGACACTTTGGGCCGGATTTGAACACAATATCACTCGATACATTTACTTAAGCTCTAAGCCGAAGAGTCTCAAGTCGTCTCTGGGTCTGGTTGTAGTCGGGATACGTAATTATCGAGTACATCTTATGGTTGGAAAACAACTGGATTCGCTGTTGGAGACTTTTACATCGGTAGAAAGGCCAAGATCATTGGTGATTGGTTATAGGTAGTACCATGACGGACCCATTTCCTGCCGGTTTTGAGTGCTTCATAGTACAAGTCCACCAAAACAGCGCTTTAGGATGAGAAAATTACACATAAAGATACATGCGCATCTCTTCTATCGACTGACGAAGTCTGAAATATTTTGAGCGCAAGCCGCGTACACATTGGCTCAAGCGATTCGGTGGGTTGCAGAAGTGCTGTAGACCCATTTCCTGCCAGACCCTGAAGCTGCCAACCCGTATCGGATGTGATCGGCTGTGCAGCAACCAGCCAGTCGCAACCATGAGGGATACACGCCTAACTCTGTTTAGGTTAGCACAATCTCTATCCGGCGATATTTCCGTCGGATATGGTTGGTGAACAGCTGGTTTTTTGCAACTAAGCCAGCTATTGCTCCTCGTCAGCTAAGTTTAACAGAGTCGGATAGTAAGATACAGGTAGAACGTATAGGTGTGAGTCTCTGTCCCAAAAGCCAGATATGATCTTCGAAATTTGTCTATTGACCCTGAACATCCGGAGTTTTGCTGATACCAACTCACCTAGAAATTTCCGGACTGTATGCTCTACAACTGGGGCTCCCCAGCGATTTTTGAAATGAAACTTGTGCACACGAGGTGTTAGAGTACTCCGCACACACCTGTATTTAACTACGAATTTACTGATTGCTGTACGTTAAGAAACTGCGGGATCGGCAGGAAATGGGTCTGATTCTGGCCCGGCAGGAAATGGGTCCGTCATGGTAGGATTCATTTTCCATCAATGTTGGTACGAGCATATGTAGTACATACATCCACTAATCCAAGGAAAACCAATAAAAATAAGAACGAAAAATGCAAAATGCACGAAAGCGTGAACGAATTTTATGCGATAACGCAGTAGTTGGGACCACCGCTCGACTGGTCCTGGTCAACCGGCTGCTCGACCTCGACGGTGTAGGTGTAGGTGTAAGTCGCAGAGGAGTCCATGAGTACTAGTGAAGTACGGAGTATGAAGTATGGTACTGGACTCGAGTATGAGCTGCGAACGAGGAGGCTGAGCTACTGAAGAAACAGAACTCGCATTTGGGCGTGATTATATACTATACAGACAGCCGTGCCATGCTTTTGTCCTCCGCTCTTGCACATGCACATTCCATGCGATGCTGCAATTGCGGTCTATTGTCATTTCGGGAGAAGATAGGTTGTTGGTGGATCGAAGAGTGTATGACAGTGTTGCGGATAGCAAGCCGAAACCTCGGTGCCGATGCGAGATCGACGTCATTACTGTCGCCACAGGAAAGTAACGCATACATGTCGCAGCTGCGTCAGTGAGCGAACCAGTGGATAGTTTCAGACGGCGAGGGTCGTCGCTGCCGCTGTCGCCCTCCCGCCGCAGGGTCAGACTCGAAATGGAGGCAAATCAACAAGCAGGGGACAATGACTGGTGCGCCCAGACCGACAGATGGCTCAGATCCAGGGGAAGCTCTAGTCGGGGAAGGACAATAAGGGTGAGCAATCAACTAACTTCTAGATCTCATTCCCCGGAGCCATAAATGTTCGTTTGCTACTCACTCATTGATGTGTAATCATCCGACATTTCATCGTGCCTTTTTTCTTCGCTTTTGTAGGTCAACAATTGGATGAGCTGTGGAAGCTGCAGGCTGCCGAACTAGCCGGGAAAATATATTTGTCATTTACCGAAACGGCTTGATTTTCAAGCATGACCAAGCAGCTCCCACACTCTCAAGCGCCCGGCTGTTGTCTTGGTGCACATGCTCGGCCGTCTTCGTTCGTCCACCATCTGCAGCGGATCTTGGCCCACGATCACAAGACGATCTCTCGCCCATACCCACATCTCTCACTTGCGCAAAAGCCATCCTAAACAACCTCATTATCTCCGCACTGGAGACTCAGTACGATTATCCAGTTACCGAACCATGGCCGAATCGGGCACTGGGACTAGTCGCGATAATCGC
>WSTJ01000778.1:0-18224 GCA_019623705.1 Ceratobasidium sp. 428
AGGCAAAGACTTACAATTTCCGCTCGAGCATGCTTGTCTTCATCGGTATCTTTGAACTCCGGGCGCCAAAGGAAGTCGCAAAGCAGCTGTTGGGTCGCTTTGCTCCAGTGGTACGGACATACCGGCAAGTCCGATGGGTCATCGAACGGCGTTCCACGTATCGCTACTTGCTCTATTGCACCTTGAAGGGCGAGCTGGTCACACCGGGTCCATTCTTGCACCTCGTCAGCCCACCATCCCAGGACCCCTTCAGATACGATCCAACGAACGAGAGGATCATAGTTAGAGCCCTGGAGCGCTGCTTCAATGCGTCTATTCCAGGCTATAGCCGGAGGGGGGAGTGGGAGCGTAGGGGCTGTTGGAAGTGGTGTGGTATAGTTCTTGAGGGTGCGGATACGATGACGGATGAGGTCCCCATCCCAAGCAGCGTGTAAATCTGAATGGGTTTGATCAGCAAGAGTGGAATAGTTGCTTGTTACAATAGACGTACTTGTGTGTTTATTTTCGTAAAGCACGGGAACTGACAGGACATTGAGACGGGCTGACGGTTGGTGAAGTGAAAACGTACGTACCATGATTGGCGCCAAGAGCACGGCCGGTCAGATGAAACGGTTGATGTAGGTCTCCCAAAAAGTGGGTCAGGAAGCGAATGGCAATATCTTGCGTATTTCTGTTCAACCCGCCGTGAATATACGAATATCATCGAGCAAGAAAAAGGTTCAACTCACGGTGTTCTGTCCAGTAGATTACGCGTATTATTGACAATCGCAACGAGAACATTCTCATCTGGGTCGTCCCGCCCTTTTTCTCCAAACAAGCAGGCGTCAGGAGGATGATCTCCGGTCGGATTGACGTAGTGGAGCTTTGAAGACCATCTAGTTCGTAGTACAATTAGAATAATACAACGCTGACGAAAATGATGCAACGCTTACTTCCATTCGGGATGTCTTTTCACCTCGTCAGCCCAAGTTGCAACATTAGCGAGATTACACTTGTATTTTTGTGGCAATATTTCGCAGATGGCTTGCTGAGTAGACGGTAGAAGATGAATCTGAGCGATTGTTCCAGTGATCTTGTGACCTACGCAATGGGCGTTATCAAAACTGTAGACAGCTCATCGAGAGTTAGGACATACCTTCTTCGCCCCAGCCCCATACAGGGGTGACGGCTAGAATGGTGGAGATTGGCACAATATACGAGAGGCGCATGGGGTGGAAGTTAAAGACAGAATCAGGGGCGCCTCACCTTATATCGTTATTAGAGCGCTCAAGCTAAGAGGGTATCCGCAACTACCGGAGATAAATCGGGATACCCACGATATGGAAGGTCCGAAGTACCTGCCAAGGCTGAGCACTACATGTCGCTCACGCACTGCCGCTTGTTTGGCTTTTATTCAACTGCATATCTCACGAAGCCTTGTGGTTCTAAAATAGATACTTGCCAAGCGAACGTGCGTCGAGTGAGCGCTCGAACCTAGGGGTCTGGATAAGTCTGATGTGTGGGTCATTGGTTGTTGTTGGTGTGCCTGTCACGCTGAGAGTCACAGCGTAAAGCTTCAAGTGGGGGTCGGCAACCCACTCTTGATGACCCGGATAACACGAATTTTAACCTCCAGGATGTGAGATTTCCACAATCGCCGGAAAAGGAGGCAAATATGTAATTTTGAGACAGGGACCAAAATGCTGAAATTTAGCGAAGAGGACGGACGCACTACCTTTTTGAAATGGTGACTGATAAGCGTCGCTGCCGTGTTTGGAAACGGCGGCTAGCGGCGGTGGTGCAGTTGGCAGTGGGGCTGGTCAATAGAAAGAGGATTTGGAGGCGAGGCTCTGCGACCGAAGGCTGGTTATGACATCACAGGTAGTTTGTTGGTGATTCGTTGCTAATCGGAAGAGAAACCTGTCGAATTTTAGCTTCAATGAAGTTAAAAGGGGAACCCATCACAGAACTGTTTTGATCGAGTGAGATGGAGAACGGCAAAGGGTGTCAAAACTAGCGGTAAAAAAGGTGGAAATTAAACCAATACTTTGTTAAAAGGAGAACCTCATCAATCGGCTAGCATCATTAGGGTAATAAAATAGTCAATTTCAATATTTGTTACGAGTAGTTACAGCGTAGTATACAGTACATGGGGTCAACGGTAAGGAAAGATCCCAGGCAACGCCCCTGCAGCCATGAACTGGTGCGAGTTGGAGTTTGCGATTGGCCACGGGAGGTGACGAGGGCGCGTCCTGTCGCGGCAAGTGCACAGTAAACGCTGTGAATGGTGGCGCTAATGTTAGTGTCAGCAAAGGCAAGATAGATGAGAATGCACTCACACTATCATTGCCTTACATGGCCGCCCATGGCGTGCACAAACGTGGGCGTGCTGGGCAGGCGCGGGAGGCGGCTTACATCAGGAAAAGCCCCCCCATTCCCCAAGTGCTTGGAAGTGCCCAAAGTCTTAAAAGTCGCCCGAGACAAGGTCTGACTTTCTAACTACTAGACAGTAGTTTCCGAGCACTTTCAAAGTGCTGGCGAAGTAAGGGTCCAATTTGACCACTCACCGACCAGCGCCCGCCGGTCTCGCAGTTCTTGGCTGTCAATCCGGCTCGGCGAACGCACCGGGGGCAGTAATGCCGTGACCGGTCCAACAGGTTTGCTGACGGCTTATCGAAGCGCCGTTGATTCGTGAGGTGCGTTGGTGACCGGGTTATAACAGCTTTCTTGATCGTGCACAGAATGAAGTAATGTGTATTTAATTTGTACGTATTGTAAATAACAAGACCACAAGTTTGAATCATGAAAAGTGATGGGGGGCAGGGGGGGCACGGCTATCAAATAGCGGGTTGCATAGAAAGCAAGCAGCGCGGCCGGAAACAAGCGCCGACAAAGCGTGAATGAACGCCTCCACAATACCAGCGAGCAAAGACGGGGCAGAGGCAAACGCCCAGATTCACGGCACTAGAAGGCGCGTCAAAGGTGGGATGTTGTGGTCGGGTCGGTGCGCGGACGTGTGTACGTATGGCCGCGAGGGATTCTAATATGTTGGACAAGTTAGCAACAGCTTGGATGAAAGAGTAGATGTACATACTGATAAGATGTGTGGCTCAGCTTGGCCGCGCGCAGGTAGTGAAGAAAAGTACAGCGCACAGCCGCGTAGTTGATCCAGACATCCAGAGGCGAAGCGAGGGCGAAGGTAGAAGGAATACAAAAACTAGGATATAATACGTTAAATGTGGCATACGCAATCAACTGACTCTACTCACCAGTGCAACGCCCTTGGCCAGCACTTTGATCGACTGGTCGGGGGCGGTAATCGGCAGGTCGAGGATGCGGGCAGGTGGAGTTGGCCATCGGCGGCGGGTGATACTCTGGCTTCAGCAGTGGGCGGGTGTGGTGGAGGGTGATTGAAAGAAACCGCTAAGTCGCGGTTGAACCGTGACACATCACGTGCCGCTCTCAAACCACCACCACACCCACCACGACCGACAGTTCACCAGCTGAGTTGTTCGCTACCGCTCGCCCGCCGCTGCAAACTAACTCGTTGGAGCGCAGGATGCACGACTCTCGCAGGGGGCTCCTTGATACCGAAACCAAGAAATTCCTCGCCTACGAGCCCAACTTCGAGCGGCCTGCTGCCCCGCTCCGACCGCCATGTTCATCCGAAGCAACGCCTGCACCCTAACAGACGCGTGTCGACCAAGGCCGTGTGTCACCACGTTTCTTGTGCTTGCGCTCAATGCGCTACGCCCCCACTCGGCCCACTGGATGATCTAACACGTGGAATTCGCGCGTCCCCGCCGGCTGTGCCAGCACGATGGGCTCTCCCTAGGAGGGCAGCGAGACCGCGCGCTTCTGGCGCACCACCAATAACACTACGCGGGTGCAACGCCTCACACACACGCAATCGCGCCCAACCAGCACCTTCTCTAATCCACCCCCGCCCCCGCCCCCGCCCCCTTCAAGTCTACAAGCGCGGGCCCTGCTGCTTGCGCCAACGCGACACACAACCGACATCCGCTACTATCGTGTGTCGCCTAAGACCACTAATACACGCGCCGCTGCCCCAACCCTGCTGGACGTATCTGGCTATTTCACCGCCGGGGATACGTGTTTAACCACGATCATGCGTATCACACGCGTTCCGTTAGCTTGTACCAATTTCTTGTTGAATACGTATAAATAAAATTTGATTCCTCTATTGTATACATAATCAAGCAAGGGACTATAGTAATGACCCAACAACCAACAAACCTGGCGAATCGACGGCGCTTCGATAAGCCGTCGGCAAACCTGTTGGACCGGCCACGGCATTACTGCCCCCGGTGCGTTCGCCGAGCCGGATTGACAGCCAAGAACTGCGAGACCGGCGGGCGCTGGTCGGTGAGTGGTCAAATTGGACCCTTACTTCGCCAGCACTTTGAAAGTGCTCGGAAACTACTGTCTAGTAGTTAGAAAGTCAGACCTTGTCTCGGGCGACTTTTAAGACTTTGGGCACTTCCAAGCACTTGGGGAATGGGGGGGCTTTTCCTGATGTACAGTGGAGTTGGTGAGCGTGGGCGGCAAGGGAAGCGCACGGACTCACCGGGGAGTGCACGAAATAGCGCAGCGCCCGTCGCAAATATGCTTGTGCGCGGTCGAGGTGGGGGGCCGTGGCTTGGCAGCAGTGATGAAGCCACGCAAGGGGCAGTGGCGAGTCCGAATGGGCGCAAGAGGCGCGTCGGACAGCCAAACAAGCAGCGTGAGGGAAACAAAGATCAGCGTCGGGTATGGGTTGTGGGGCGCAACTCACCGTGAACACGCTTAGACGGTGGTGCTGAGGGACAGCAATAGTGGCGAGCAGAAAACTACGAAGTGTCTGGCATGAGTCGCATGGTGGCGGAGGTGGTGGAGGGCGGGCGGAAAACCGCTAAGTCGCGATTGAATTGCGACCCTGGATGGCACATCACGTGCCACTCTGGATCCGCCAATCCGATCCCTTGCTCGCCACCGCCACTGCTTTGATTGGCAGCGGACAAGCCAACCCACTTCCCGCCACTCGCCCGCTGCCATCCCCTTCGACCTGTCTCAGCCGCTGTGGACCAACTCGAGTCGGCCCTGGATGACAAACGCGCCCAACGTAGACCGCGGTGAACTGCGCCTACACGAGCTCAGGTACGTACATTAGGCGTATTTTATCTATGCTTGCTAACCGTTTGAACTTTGAGTAGCGCGTTTTGCCATGTTCTTTATTAGTATTCGTGACCCCAAGACCACCGCGCTCATCTTCCCGTCAGGCGAGACGATCGTCATCGGCGCCAAATCCAAAGAGTACTCCTGGTATGTTCTTTTGCGTGCTCAAGCCAAAGGTCGATTTGCTGATTTTTGTGTGAAATCCTGGTTGTCGCGGTGTCCACGCCTCCCTCACACGTGTCCGCGCCTTGACGTGCTCGACACTTCTGTGTGCCGACCCGGCCGAGGTGCCCACCAACGAGCACACGCGTTGAGCGGCGTCAATTGTATTCATACACCGCACCCAAAGTATGTCATTCCAACAGTTGCGCATTCGCCCTACTGACACTCCCGCCGCCAGCCCGCCCCCCGCCGCCGTCGCTGAACACGCCGCTGTGGTGACTTATTTGTGTCACATTGGCTCGCACACCCGGACCATTTAGACAGGGTGCTCTTGCTGTCACTGCCGTCTGCTCGACTTCGCCGCCGCTCGCGCCATAAAACACTGTGACAGCTTTCGCCTTCGCTCTATTCTCATTTCAATCCCGAATACTGTAATAGTGTTTTGAATCGCTGTATTCGATGTTATATATATGCGCAATTATATACGCCAAAATTGCTTATTAAAAAGTCCCCCGAAGCGTGTCGAATGTGAACCCTAAGAAATGTTGAAAGGGGAAGGCTTAAAGTACGTAAGCTACGGCTGAAATCCGAGCTATATTCGCAGTTGTTAATCTTAAATTTAGAAGTAAAGTAAGGTAATTATTTATGTCGAAATTCGACACCTCCCGGGCGCCAGGAGCCATAGGAGAAGTTTGTCCAGATCACGTGACTGGACAAACACGAAAGCTTCTAGTGGGCTACTTACTTGCCGCGCGCAGGTCGCAACTCGATAGCGAGAAATTAGATATTATAGTATGATGTACATGTAGATACAAAGATACAATAAATAAACTTTTCTGCTAATAATATTGATTAAAGCAACGCTTCATCGTCATGATAAAGCTCTACATCCTCGGGACATGCTTCCCCGTCTTCTAAATCCACACTTTCAAGCAGTACAACACGGCTGGCATGGTATGTGTAATTACCCTTCGTGTTCTCTTGCTTTCGACGCCCTAAAGCTGCCAAAATCTCATCGATTTTCGCCTGCTTGTTCTTAATTGTTGTCTTAGCTCGAACTTGACTTTCGCCGCATTCCCGAAGCTTGTCAATCTGGTTGACTAATTCTTTACCTTCAACCGAGCAAGATCTTCGTAAGTAGCGTCTTCTAATAGCATAATCGTAGCAAGCCTTCGCATGATATCTAATCTTCTTTCAGCTGCTTTTGTCTGTCAAGCACGACCCATTTCCGCCCGCTCTTCGAGAGTGTTGTCCATTTGCTCGCGAACCTTCTTCTTCTCTCCATTTGAGTCAATGATAAGTACGAGCTTCCTGTCGGACAAATTTTTGGTCTGAATGGCTAAGTGTTTGCTTTGCCCATTCATAAGTGTTGTTCCGTGGCCACATAACCCGCGCATTCCGCTGGTTATCTGTGATCGTAGGCGCACGACGAATCATCTGCCTACACTGACCCAGTAAGCCTTTGCTCACGTCATTAGTAGGGGAAAGCCAAGCACTCAGCCGCTGTTCTGCCGTTGCATTCGCTATTGTGCTGTCCTTGTCAAACTCCGACGTGAACCGCTCCCATGTCTGGCAGCAGAGCCCCTCTAAAAAACGCGGATATAACTAGTAGCAAGTTGGGGAGCTTTAAGCGAAGCGATAGAATTTTGTAGATTACCTCAGGTCGCTCCCAAGGCTGCCCGTCAAGCGCTCCGATAGATAAGGTTGTGTCTTGAGCGACCAGTAACTCAGGATTTTCCGCAATCGCCCAGCAGTAATCCTTCACTCTAGTGTGAAAATCACCAAGTTCGAGGGCATTATGCAACCCACTCCGAACATAGCGAATATAAGGATGGCCCACTGCTTGCGCATACGGCGCCAGCACTGCTAGTTCTGTCAAGGTAGGCACGTCCTGGAGTCCCCGGAAAACGTTTAGTTCGATGCTTGTGAATCCTGGAGTGGTTTTAGCGTCGCGTAGGTTCGCCATTAGGCGCATATATGCGTCTAAGTTTAGAACAAGCTCTCGTAGCGAAGATTACTCGGGCAAATTTGCTTATATAATCGTCGATGGCGCTCGGAAGTGCTCGCATCTTTACATATAGCGTAACTCCCCCCACAAGTCATCAACACGCACAGAAACTGCGCGAGCTCGCTCTAAACAGCTCATTAAAAGGATCTTTCTCAGCAAAATATTTTTTGCAAGCTCACACGGCGTATATCCAATTTGTATCATACGAATTAAGGCAGATATGCAGAATCTTCTGAGGACAAAACATTCGCAATGATTTATTATGTATTATAGAATGCCCATCAAGCTCCTAAATTGAAGAGGCGAGCGTTGAGCTCATATGACATGTAAACATGGCTTGGACTCTAGTGTTGCCAATTGTTTGGACATTTCGGCCCGGACATCATTTGCTTACGTGTACTGGGCGGTTGCCGACCCCCACTTCAAGCCACAACGCGGGCGCTTACATAATCGCTGCTGGCTCATGCAAAGCGTTCGTGCTTTCTTTTGTGCTGCGACACAGAGTCGATTGGTAGTTTGGCGCTGCAGTATATAGTAGATGTTGACGTGCATTACGATTGTCACTGTACGTAAACAAGTGTGTTATATAGGGAGAAAGTAAGTTATAAACGACCCTACTGGGAAGGGTCGACTCCGAAGTGGCTATCTCTACGTTTCATCTTTCGGTTTTTTAGTCGAAAATATCGATACTGCCAAGGCACTTGCAGTGGATTTAGGATTAATTGAGACCAACTCCAAAACTCTTGTTGAACAAATCTCACACTGGATCACGGTGCAGCAATAGACTCCCCTGACGGTCAGCGCACAAGCTCTTGTGTGATTCCGGTGTGTTGAGTTTTCAGTCACTAATTTAAACGAAAAAGAAAGATAAATTGCGGTCAACATGGATAGCTCAGGACCTACGCGCGTTGGCAAGCATAGCTGCAATAATACGCCGATTGACATTTGTCGCAGACTAGCAAGGTCGCAGCCGGGATGAATCCGGGAGTGAAACAGCGAGAGTATGCGCATACATGCTTCGAGTTTAGCTTGAACCGAAGTAGACGACCTAGCAACAGCCAAGGATCCACGTACTCCTTCAGAGAGCTGTGCTTCATATTGAAAAGTGCGGAAATCATCTCGAACTGCATTTGAATACGAGACCAATCAAGATGGGCCAGAGAGAGTGTGGCGAAATCGGATCCCGAATCAAGCTTTATAATCCTGGCATAAGAGACTAGTATCTGGATCCGTTCGATAAGGGAAATAAGGGTACAAAAATCTTCATGCTGATGAGTCTCCGAGCACATGATCCCGATGGGCTGTTTCCCACCCAGTTCTTCGAGTTTGGAGTGTAATGAGAGGAGGTAGACTTGGCCGCTTATACCGATTGCCTGACTAAGCTCCATCGTCTTCTCAATCACCGTGGAGGTTAGCCATTCGCATGTGCTCAGGCCCTGGAAAAAGGCGCTGAAGAACGTGAGACGAAGGACCATAACATCGTGGATTTCATGCTGCAGTTTTCTTACCTCACGGTTCCTATTATGACTGAGCCGATTTGTACAGTAAAGGTCCGCTCAGGTTGCTTGTATTTAAATCGTTCAACGAGTGACACAGCAAGGTCCCTACTGATGTAGATGAGGGAAGATAGATACTGCACCTCTTCGGTGTCACCATTCGTCGCGCCTATCAGCCATAACATCAAGGCTACAGCGTCATCTGCCGCCACAAGGTCCACGTTGCGACGAAAGGCCGCCAGTACATTCATCGTATCATCGTGGTCGACAGAAAATGATAACGGCTCCGCACTGTCCAGCACCTTAGAGAACGGTTTAAATAAGGCTGCGACCATAGGACGGTCAACCGCAGGGGAAACAGCATAGTTTCGACGTTGCAGTGCGTCAACCTTATCCCAGTAAGCCCTGTCAGCGTTCGGCGATAAGCGGAAAACAATAGTTACAGCGTTAGTAGCGGGACATACCATCGTCGAGACGTAAACTGCTAGAATATCACAAGCAGATTAGAAAACCCAGGTAAACCAGTCTCCAAGCAAACACGAATAAGTGCTTTCCGTTCATCCCAGCAGGTGTCAATTAGAAACTCCATATCAGTAACAGTCAAACCCCCAGCAAAGGGGAAGATCGCAGGCTCTCCGCTATCAGAAGAATTCCATTGGAGAAACGCAGCGTTGAGATCAGTAGTCACGTTGATTTGTGAAGTTACCCCTCTTGATACATCAGCGCGAAGCGTGGGGGTCCAGTGGCCCTGTTCCGATGCCATCGCATATCGAGCAGTGCAGTGCATCAATATAGAGACCTCAAGAGATAAAAGCAAGCATCGTAAAGAAAGGTAGGCGTAATGAGAGGTAAATAGCTACGATTGGGCGAGGTGCGTGAATTACATCATCCGCCTTGCCCTTCGCGCCACACACTCACCTCTCCCCTGCTTTGGCAGCGTCGGACCAGCGCCATGCAAGCAGGGATAGTACCCGGGCTACGCATAAGTTTTATGAGAGCAGGATGTCGTTCTACCTCTAAAACCTTCACCAGCGTATGCTTAGGGACGTCAGGCGAGCTTTTAAGGACCTCGAGTGCAGTGATTACATCGTTGGGAACAGAATCGGTACGTCGAATCAAAGCTAGCTGATCAAGACTTTGAGAAGTATGGGTATTTCCATCCAACACATCTTTCCAGAGATTATCCATTCGAAAATCAAAATAGGAGGGTGTAGAGGTCAGGCGTGGGTCAGGCTCAAGAACAAACTCTCGGAGCCGCAACTGTGCTGATGTAATGATGACTTGCATTCTAGTCTCTGTTTGGCCCTGCTTACTCCGTTTAAACATACACCAAATCTAAGCTTTGGTGGGCTGAAAAAAGCTCTGGTCAACTAGTCCTCTCGATCCTACACACTGTAATATGGTGGAAAGCTTCAGCTCACAGATTGGGTCGTCGGTGTGTTCGCATGAAGAGGGTGACCAGGCAAATTAGGCTCTCGCAATTACAGTCATTTTCTCATTCATCTAGCAGCCTTGTCCCAAGGGGGTGCATAGAAAAAAATGCGCGACCCGAGGTTACCTGGTGTTTTGGAGGGGGGGGTCCCCCCCAGTTTCCTTTTTTAGTCCTATGGAGCGATCACCCGCAGAAGATTACCGAGAATAGTTATATTTAATGTCGTTATCTCATTAAATTTATGTCTCTTACGGGGTGTATGCTCGACATCCGCGTTCGAAATTGGTTTGTGCCTCCAAACTAGGAAACTGGGGGGGACCCCCCCCCCTCCAAAACACCAGGTAACCTCGGGTCGCGCATTTTTTTCTGTGCACCCCCTTGCCTTGTCCGCTAAGCTAGGTTACGAAGACCAAAGAACGGATATGTGCGTGTGTAAGCTCGTATATAATGTAAAAGGATCGCAATATGTACAAAGCAGAATTAAGTTAAAAAACACGCTCGGCTTAACCACTAACCACCATCTCCCGAAACCTTGCCACCCCTTCAAGAGACTATTCTTCATCCGTGCTATCAGGTAAAGGCTCTGGCTTGAAATGTACTCCCATCTTTCCTTTCGGGATCCCGTGTCTGCAGAACCTGTCGTTCAGCCGAGGTAGAAAAGTGAACAACAGATAGTGTACTCACACATCCCGTAGATGCTCCAGCATGGGACTATCCACACCCCGCGAGCGCGTATAAAAGTACTGGGTCGGGATCCCCATCTCCTCGCACTTGATACAGCTCATCATGTAAAACTGGTAGTCCATCGTTTCTTCGTCCAAGTCTGCTGCTTGCCAGCCTGTTAGAAAGTGTGCAAACGGCTTGGAATTTCCAGGCCCGAGGTCGTGCGTGTTGCGATACACAAATCCGGACTTGGGATTCGCGCGGATTTTCTCTTGCGCCAGTCTTGCCTGTCGGTGCTCGGCCGTATAGTGCCTAACCTGTCGCAAACAGTCAGTCAACAGCCACGTCAAAAAACATGCTCACGCACCAGACCCTCCCAACTATCGCTCATCGTCCAATGACACCGCCCACAGATAAAATTCCGACCCAGTGCTTGCATTTCAGCCCCCACCGCATCCGGTCGTCCGACTCGAGCCAACAGGTTTCTAGCCATAGCTGACATATCATCATCTCGTTCGAATTTGCTCTTATTCCACCGTTCGCCGTATGTAGTCTCTTCAGAGAATCCGATAACTGTGCATCCCAGGTATGCCTGGGGCACGATATCTGGGAAATAACGATCATGGTAATTGCCTTTGAACATGACGTCGGCACGAAGAAGCGCCTGCATGTTTGGGGATAACTCGGAGAAGTTCGTCGTCGTCGTGCCATCAGGCTTTCCATACGTAATGAAAAACTCGGGAAAGGCTCTTCCAACTGCACTCAGCGCAGTAGATCCAGTGGTATGCGGCGAAGCATCTGGCACCCCGCTACGCTCGTGAAGCCCAGAGTTCCATATCTCAATTACGTCCCGCTCAAGCTTATCCCGCCACTCCGTAATCGCCTGAGCGACCTCGTCTTTGATATCCTTGAACCTCGCCTCGGCATTTTCCGGCGAGATGTCTTCTCCGACGATGTTGCTAATGATTGGCCACTTGAGAAACTCGTTGGTTGAAGGGAAGGGTATCCGGACCCGGACGTCCTGGAAATCGCTGCTCAGGGCGGTGTTCTTTGGGACGGGCTCGTTTTCATTGTGGGGTAGTTTTAGCGTGACATGTACGAGAGGTGGAAGTGATCTCCAGATGCTACGCGTAAAGGTTTGAAGCTTGTCGATGCGACCCTCTCTTCGTTTCTTTTGGGCGGCAGTCATATAGCGCAAATCGAAACAAAAAGACGCACGTAGTTGCCAAGTTCAGGATTCAACTAGCTCGGAGCCGTGCTGATGTGATGCTGACTCTGTATGTGGTCCTGCCCAGGTCCTGCCACCCAGTCTTGGCGCCCTCATGTGCGGCTCACCCCCGTGGAACCTGAGCCAGGAAATACATGATTGTGTTCGTATAAAAGCATATTACAGTACACACTAGTGTAGCATCTACTTTTTCGTAGCTAGCCTAACTTAATCTGGTAGGGCGCCAGCTTACGAGGTGTTGATTTTGTTTACAGGTTGTTTTGGTGCTTACTGCATCTTGTGCCGAGGACCGTCTTCTCACTCTGTAGGTCGGCGTATATATGTCAATTACTGTACCTATTCCCACGACTCACATATAAAGCGCGCTTGTCGAACTTTAGATGCGCATCAGGTGGTCTCCCAAGTCTGAAACACTCAGTCCTTTTGAATTCATAATCCGAGACATCGAAACTACTATCAGTCAATAATCTTCATAATCTTCCCACCAGAGATCGTCATCTTCATCATCCTCCTCCTCCTCCTCTTCCCAAGGATCCCGCATTACGATATCCCAATCTGGTCGACGATAATCCTTTGGAAACTTAGGAGCCATGGCTTCGTGCCTACAATTTGGGCTCAATAAGTGTAACTATATGGAGGGGTGAGGGTAGCAATACTCACACGTCTCGCAAGTGCTCAATCATGGGACTCATGATCGGACCAGTGGCATTATAAACATGGGAATACCGACCTTCAATCCCCATCTCATCACACCTAACACATTGCATCATTGGCATGTCAACCATAGTACTCTGAAACGAGTACTCGGCTGAGTCTTGTGGGGTCAAAAGTCGTGCAAACGGTTTAGAGTTACTAGGTCCAAGGTCGTGCATGTTGTTATAGATAAATTTGGAGCCAGGTTCCGCCCGGATCTTTTCCTGAGCTTGCCTCCATTGAGCCTGTTCCCGAGCGAAATGTTGCACCTATCAAGAGGGTTGCTACTCAGCTTGCGATATAACATCGTGGAGTAACGACCTACGAAGCCATCCCAGTCGTCAGTTAGACTCAAAGTGCACCTCCCGCATAGAAAGTTTACACCAAATGCCTTAGTTTCAGCCGAGGTAGCGTCCGGTCGTCCGATCAGGGTCAAAAGCTGCTTTGCAATCGCTGACTTTTCGTGATCGCGTCTGTACTTGCTTGAATCCCACCGATCTCCATCATTCGCATCCTCAGCTCCTCCCATCACATATCCCAACGGAACAGCACTGGGTACAATGGCGGGAAAAGTATAGCGCACGAGAAAGTCGGCTGTGAAGAATGTATCGGCACGAAGGAGTAACTGTAGATTCGGGGAGAGGTCGGATAGGTTGGCCGTAGTCGTACCGTCCGGCTTGGCAAATGTAACGATGAACTCAGGCAGAATAAGCTGAGCAGCCTGAGACCCCGTTGCGGACGCACGCCCCTTTCCCTTTCGAGTGTTTCTTGATGTAGCTCGAGTCGCAGCCTTCCCTTTGCCTTTGCCCTTAGATGAACTAGGTTTTCCATCATCCTCTTCGCCAGCGTTCCAGATCTTGACTAAGTCCTGCTCGATTTTGTCCCGCCATTCGAAAATAGCCGCATTAACCTCCTCCCTGACCTCCGCGAGTTGTGTCTCTGCATCCTCCGGCGACAAATTGTCGTGGTCTACAATGCTCTTGATCATCGGCCATGTAACAAGTTCGGCAGTCGAAGGGAACGGCATATCTAACTTGACGTCGCGGTAAACCGCAAGTGGCTCGGAACTTTCATCTTGTGAAGGGGTATTCATAGTAGCATGGGCGAGAGGAAGAAGCGCCTCCCTTGTAGTCTTGACCATTGCCTCCATCATCTCTATGCGCTGACGTCGCTGTTTGATCTTCTCAATCCTTTCGTGATACTCGCGATTTGATTCAAGAAGAGGTGCCAGTTTAGGATATAGATTGATCCAGACTATCATGACCGTTAGTATAGTGCAACAAACTCAACGAGAATACACACTTCGATCAGTTATCGGCTTGGTCTGCTCCACGAGCTGATGCCACTCGGCTTGATTCTCAGGAGATGGTCTCATGTCCGCCTCGACCCAGCCGTGTTCAGCAATACGATCCTTAATCCTAATAATGGCCGTTAGGGAATGCGCAAGCCACAAACGTTAGACGTACTCCTGCCAACGCTGCTGCTTCAGCTCGTTAGTTTCCTCCTCCTGCTTAATTTCCACAGCTTTCAGGAACTTTTCAAGCCTCCTTCCATACTATCAGAGCTCGTAAGCTTAGTTTGAAACGGGCTGAAAAAAATTGAGTCACGAACCGTTTGCCGTTGGTCTGCCTCCGCCTTCCTGTTCTTATACCACCGAGATGTTGTGCTCCGATGTCTGGGGTCGCGGAACATGTTGTCGAAATCACTTTTCAAGGCGACGCGAGCAGACTTCCCGCGCAGCTTCGTCACTACAAGCAATACCGTGAAGTAATTTGCCAGAGCGCTGAAACGTTAGCTCCCACCTTTGCTCCTTGGAACTATTTGATATATCGGATCCATCGAGTCAACCTTTTGTACTCTAAACAGAGTTTGTCGTTGAAATCTTACACAGCAATATCCGACTTACAGTTCATCGCGACACTTATTGCATAGACGAGTCAGGAGATAAGGATCCATTGTGCGAAGTACTTTCGCTCCGCAGTTCTACAAAAGTTCTCAAATAGATTCCTACCACGCACCTCAAAAGTCTTACCGAGCAGGTATGTGAATATAACAAAGATATATACTTCGGCTCGCTGAGCTGAGGAGGGCATTCAGGTAGTTGTGATATATTGCGGATTGCCGCTTGCCAGAGGTGTTGAGACGCCCGAGTCATTAGCATGTTCCGCAAGGATTTCGTTGTTCGAGTGAGGGACAGCAGGTCGGCGGGTATAAGGCAAGCGACGATCTAGGATTTGTCAGAGATTAGAGAAAAAGAGCGATCTGGGTGCGATTGAGTACCTCGTTGAAAACCTCCGGCGGTAAATCGTATAGTGGGGTAGCACTCGATTTGCTCGGCTTATTTGAGTCCACCACGGCTGTAGACTTTGCCGCTCGCGCCTTCTTCCGAGAGGGTTTCTCTAGAATATCATATGAGCGTATATAGTTGACAAGTATCTATGCTCCTACCTTTGGACTCCGCTTGTGCTTCTCTGCTCCCACTTCCCGCCTTCCCCGTAGTCATAGATCGCGTGCTGTTGTCAAAACAAATCTATATGAGTAAAAGAAAGCAGTTTAGAGAAAAGTAGGCTACGTAGTCATATTGAATGGTATAGCTCTTCGGACCGAGTTTCAGTAATCAGTATTCGAATGAGTCGAGTTTGAGTTTGGGTGGTAGTCAGGGAATGGAGCAGAGCAGGATGATGACGTACGAACCGCATCAGTGGCTATACACCCCTCCAACCTCTCCGAGGCAAGCGTTCACAAACAAATAACACTCAACGCGTCTCCCGGATGCTGTGTTCAGATTGTAAAGATAATAGTAAACGTACGTGTACAGATAACTGCTCCCATATTGCAATGTGTCTTATTTTGTAGCAATGGGGTAATGTAGCATAAGGCGCTAGCTTACGACTTGTTGAATCATTGACAGGTTGTCTTGACACTTACTGCAGCTTGTGAGGACCGTCACCTCGCTCTAAAGGTCAGCGCATATATGCCAGTTACTTATTCCCACAATTTAAGTGTAAAACGCGCTTGTCAAATCTTAGATAATTGTCAGGCAGTCTCGCACGTCTAAAACACTGAGTCGTTTTGATATTTATAATCGGAGACATCAAGGCTGTCAATTAATAGTCTTCATAACCCGCCCACCAGGGATCGTCTTCGTCACTATCTTCTTCTTCGTCACCATCTTCCTCTTCGTCCTCCCAAGGATCATGCATTTCAATATCCCAGTCCGGTTGGCGATAATCCTTTGAAAATTTGGGAGCCGTCACTTCATGCCTACGATAGAAGCCCAATGAGCACAACGCTACGAGGTATAAAAAATCACAACACTCACACATCCCGTAAATGCTCGAGCATTGGACTCTTGACTGGGCCTGTGGTGCCATACACGTGGAAATACCGACCTTCGATGCCCATCTCATCGCACCGAATACATTGCATCATTGGCATATCAAGTATGGTACGCTGAAGCGAGTACTCGGCTGATTCTTGTGGGGTCATAAATTGCGCGAACGGTTTGGGGTTACCAGGTCCAAGGTCGTGCGTGTTGTTATAGACAAACTTCAAACCAGGTTCCGCTCGGATCTTCTCCTGGGCTTGCTTCCACTGTGCTTGTTCCCGAGCGTAATGGCGCACCTATCGAGGACGAAACTCATCAACCTGCGATACAACACCATGTGATAACAACCTACGAAGGTGTCCCATCTCCCAGGTAGACCCCAAGTACACCTTCCGCACAGAAAGTTTTCGCCAAACGCATCAGTCTCGGCTGAGGTTGCGGCTGGTCGTCCGATTAGAGCCAAAAGCTGCTTTGCAATTGCCGACCTTTCATGATCCCGTGCGTACTTGCCAGAATCCCATCGTTGCCCATCATTCGCATCCTCAGCTCCTCCAACAATACGTCCCAACGGAGTAGCGCGGGGTACGATGGCGGGGAAAGTATAATGCACGAGAAAGTCGGTGGTGAAGAAGGTATCGGCACGAAGCAGCAACTGTAGATTCGGAGAGAGATTTGATAGGTCGGTTGTAGTCGTGCCGTCTAGCTCGGCAAACGTGACGGTAAACTCGGGAAGAACAAGTTGACTATCTTGAGATTCTGAGTTGCCAGCGGTGGACGCACGTCCCTTGCCCTTTTGGACATTTCTTGTTGTAGCTCGAGTCGTAGCCTTCCCTTTGCCTTTGCCCTTAGATGAACTAGGTTTTCCATCCTCTTCTCCAGCGTTCCAGATCTTGAATAGGTCCTGCTCAATTGTGTTACGCCATTCGACAACAGCTGTGTCGACCTCCTCCCTGACATCCGCAAACCTCGCCTCCGCATCCTCTGGCGAAAGATGATCGTGGTCCACTATGCTCTTGATCATCGGCCATGTAACGAGTTCGGCGGTTGACGGGAACGGCATATCTAACTTGACGTCACGGTAAACTGCGGGGGCTGTCTCGGAATTTTCGTCTCTCGAGGGAGGAATCATGGTAGCATGGACAAGAGGAGGAAGTGCTTCCCTCATAGTCTTGGTCATTATCTCCATCTTCTTGATGCGCTGACGTCGTCGTTTTAGCTTCTCAACCTGTTCGTAGTGCTCACGATTTGACTGGAGAAGAGGTGTCAGCTTGGGATATAGATTGGTCCAGACTACGACGACTGTTAGTATAGTCCCACAAACTCGACGAAAACACACACTTCGATCGGTTATCGGCTTTGGCTGCTCCACGAGCTGATGCCACTCGGCTTGGTTCTCAGGAGATGGCGTCATGTCCGCTTCAATCCAGCCGTGTTCGGCAATACGATCCTTAATCCTGATGGTTTTCGTTAGAGATTATGTAGGTCATCGACACTATACGCACTCTTGCCAACGCTGCTGCTTCAGCCTGTTGGTCTCTTCCTCCTGCTTGAGTTCTACGGCTTTCAAGAATTTGTCAAGTCTTCGGCCATACTATGAGAATTCGTAAGCTAGAATCGAAAAAAGCCAAATAATCGAACACCAAACCGTTTGTCGTTGATCTACTTCCGCCTTCCTGTTCTTGTACCACCGCGACTTTGTGCTCCGGTGTCTAGGATCGCGAAACATGTTGTCGAAATCGCTTTTGAACGTGACGTGAGCAGACTTTCCACGCAGCTTCGTTACTATGAGCAAATATCGTAAATTGATTAGACAGAGCGTCGAGATAGCAGTCCCTACCGTTGCTCCTGGGAACAATCTGGTATATTGGATCCGTCGGGTCAACCTTTTGCACTCTAAACAGGATTCGTCAAACGGTCCTACGCAATAAACCTTCGCTTTTCACTTACAGCTCATCACGGCATTTATTGCATAGACGGGCCAGAAGATATGGATCCATCGCCCGAAGGACCTTCGCCCCACAATTCTAAGGGAGTTCTGTAAGCGGACTCCTATCGCACAC
>WSTJ01000779.1:0-18200 GCA_019623705.1 Ceratobasidium sp. 428
GCTGTCCGCCCTTATAACGCATTTTGTCCATTATAAGCTCCTACAATCTCCGGAAATCCTGCAACCTTCCGCGTGATGGTTGATCTCATGTATTTAAGTATGTAAATTATAAGAATTTTGGCAACGTTTGCTCTCAATAGCCGGGCTCAGTCCGCAGATCGGCCAATAGGCTAGTAACTTAGAGGAGACCCAGTGTAACAACTCCAATCTCCCACCCGTGAACTCGATCCACGGTGAGGGTTAGCGCAACGTTGACCCAATACCCATCTATGCTCGCAGGTTAGACATCCTAGCTAGCGACAAACATACGCACCTTCTATTTCATACAGAGTCGCCGACTTTCTTTCCCTATCAACCAGCTTGGGATGCCGCAGATTACTGTTTGTCACTTTTATGCGGGATATTATTGGTAACCCGCGATTAAGCCACATTGAACGTAACGAACGACCAGAATCAGCAGGCCACCTCGGACAGCCAATAGTTCACAACACATATTTCAGAGTGGTCTTTGACCCTAAAAGACCGGGAACATTAGTAAGTAGGAAAGTTCAGGAGCGCGGTGAACGTTTTGTCAGATATAGACACTCACAGGTTCGACTACAGGATTGGTTATCGCTGAACCGGTCGTTTTTTAGACAGTGTTGCGTCATGATGTGTCGTAGTAGGACCAGGAAAAGGTTCGCGGGCGTAAAGCAAGAAACGAAGCCCAACCAACTGAACACACCGGAGATAAAACCCGAACGCCGAAGAAAACATCCAGGCACCGGACGCCACCATCAACATCGGGCCAAACACTAGCACTGCCATCCCGAGTTGTCGAGAAAAACCTTAGCTGCAGAGAACAGTGAAATTTTGCACCTTCATGATCATCTGATCCAACGGCTCGTGCAAGCGAGGTCCAGGTCCGAACAAACGATTGGGTGCGCTATCATTCTGACATCCCGGTTCGTGCGCTCTGGTTGATTCCAGGAAACGAAATGACCCTGATACGAAGCTACTCCCTCATCTCCTCAAACGGTACTGTATCGGACGGATTCGGCCCATAGCCGGAGCGCGAGGCACTGCCTTGCCACGCGCGATGAACGGAAACCCAACACTCGCCCCGTGCTGTGCTCGGCCGCTTGAATTTCAAAACTTCTTCTACACCGGTATTCCTGCTTTGCTGGACCCCTTTCGCGCCTGAGACGAAGATGCGTTTCGTGATACCGAGATTCGGTTTAGTGGCCGGTGGGTTGGTGGGGAAAGTGAATGTTGTTCAGCAATCCAGTTCCGATCCAGCGCAAACTCAGAGCTCCTCTTCGCCCGATTTGGCGACCGTGTTGTAGTCCCATAGTCTGCATATAATGATGCGGAACCATCCATATGGCCTTTCCGCCTACACCGTCCCTCCCATATGGATTCTAAGATCTTCGCAGTCCACGGACCCTTGTTGCAGGAAATTCGAATCTTTACTCGGTAGTCGTTTCTTCTTGCCAAACCGAGCGGCGAATCCGCCCAGACTGAAGGGGATAGGTAGACCAGTTGACGGATGTGGTCCAAGTTCGCCGTCCATCGAATGAATGGCTGCCAGTAAGTGGCGGACTGAATGGAACTAGGGGTCGGAAGCGGACGGCGAGGATTGGCCAGGAGTGGTAAGATACGGCGACACAGGAGCAGTTTGTATCCGCAAGGTCGATAACGATGAGGGAGAAGGCGCCTCGAAACGGGCAGACACACCAAGCCCGGTCATGTCTAAAGTGCGCAGCCCGCCGTTCGAGCTCACTCTGGCCGTCATATGACCCTCCGACATGGTCCACTCGGCCGTCTAGTATACCATGACCTGTGGTATCCGGCCTCACACTCCAACATCCTCCTTTCGGGCGCTCGAAGGACTCCAGATCTAGTTCGCGTTGTTGATCTACTGATTTGATCCGAAGCGGAGAGTACCCCAGCCGGCGCTCTGTGGTTTGACGTCGAACCCCAATGCAATATGAATGAAGGGGCTGAGGTAGGTATGGTGGGGGACGCGGCATGGTTGAAGGATGACATTGCCGTCAGAGCGGCCGAGGAGGCTGTAGTAGTTGATATCACTAGTAGCGGAGCAGCAGTGGTAGTCGGCCTAGGAGACAATGGTGGTGGGGATAGAAACGGATGAGATGAATGGAACGCAGTTGGAGGTAGCGGGTTTGTTAAAACCGATACACTGACCACCAGCAGCATGCTCTTTGACAACGGCGATGGACCCCTCGGCGGCACTTGAGTTGTAATCTCTAGCGGTCAGACCAATTGTAACCGAGAATGTGGAAGCAAAAAGAGGCAGCGATCTTGGATAAGCAAGATAGTTGTGGTGGTCGAGACAGATCCAGATCCAGGACTCGAACCTTGGGAATTCGAAGCACCAAGAGCCGGACTCGGGGAAGGAGTCGGCAACGCGCGGATTTGCCCAATCGCCATGTTGCTCCGGGTAGATACTCCCGCGTTTGGGGGCGGGGCCAATTGTAGAGGGGTGTGCTAACGGGGGAAGGTGAGGCACTGTGAAACAATTAGCTTAAACTCCGGTGCTCGACCGCCAGCCCAGTCGAGACTTGGATGAACTGACCGGAGAAAATGTCAGCCTCATACGCAGAGGGATCGGCGAGCGCGTAGCATAGAGCTAGCGGAAGGAGTGGCCGATAGGAAAGGACACACCGCGATGTTGAATAAAGAATAGAAGCAGAACAAGCAGTCACCCGTTGTAGACACTCCAGCCAACAGAAAACACAAGTGTCAGACCGTGGTGGTTAACTGAATGAAAAAGGCAAGCCCGGAACACCGAGTCTGGATCCGGGGTTTTCATCCGTGGTCATTTTTACATATTCCGTTAAAAAAAATCATAACAGATTCCGCCTAAATCTGCTCAAAACGACAACACTCAACACCTTCACAGGGCAAGACGCACGCAGAGTTCGTGTGGGATACTTATCTTACGCCCACGTATTTCTTTCTAGCGTTCAAGAAGCCCCAACCTTTTCTTTCCCATCACAAAATCCGTCACCCTTCGCACGAGATGAGGTCATGGTTCAAGAACACCGATGCCTATCCAACCCCCTGAATCGCAGGTGTCGGTCGGCGCCTGCGCCATGCTTGTTATTGGCGTGGTCGTGGGCCTGGGAAATCAGCACGTGATCTGTCCAATTTGGCCCGGCTTAACTGAATCCTCCAGACAAACACTCGTTCTGGGATCAAGGCAAAAGGACCACGCCCCGTACCTGAGCTCCGTAAATGCATCGAAGAGCGGAGCTAACTGATTATTTGATTGGCTCGGCCTTGAATAGATCACATTATTGGCGCGACGGCTTTGCCATCAATTCAAGTAGGTATATGCGGCCCTTCGACTGCGCAGTTATGCTATGACATCAGAGTGATTCAAGATATCTGAGATTCCGGCCCCACTCGGGCTCAAATTCCCGAAAGTCCTATGAAAACCTGGAATTTAGCTCGAATGGGACTCGGAATTTGCTCGTCTTGAATCACCCTGTTGTGTCGTTCGGCTACGAGCTAGCATGTTTCCCGTTCAAAACTCAGATTTCTCAGAAGTGACTTTCAGTTACAATTATTCAGATACAAGCAGAAGGATTGATAACAAAGCGGAGGTAAGTGCGACCACACTACTCGGCAGGTTCCGGCATGACGACGACCTTCATCCTGAAGCACATAAC
This sequence comes from Ceratobasidium sp. 428, assembly GCA_019623705.1. Classification (NCBI taxonomy): domain Eukaryota; kingdom Fungi; phylum Basidiomycota; class Agaricomycetes; order Cantharellales; family Ceratobasidiaceae; genus Ceratobasidium; species Ceratobasidium sp. 428. Next base: position 3,678 of record WSTJ01000779.1, read on the forward strand.
CACATAAACTCCACTAAGACTGCTCGCCAACGACCGAGCGCCAAGAGCTCCCATGCACAAAGTGTGTAAAATCAACAACAGGTTGACGGCGGACCCCCGACGGTGATATACAGACCAGTGATTCGTTCGTGTCCCACAATTCAACGGGCAGCCACACCAATGGCCTCCAAGTTTCGATCGAGTTCACCCAGGCATCAGTGCGAATGGGTACTATGTTGTTGCTACGAGCAAGCTGAGCGCCGTAAACCAGTATCCTATCATCTCCTTCGTTTGATGGCAGTATTCGAGCATTGGTGTCTATTGTAAGATTGTTTAGCTTATGACAGCCAGAACAGATAGAATTTGAGCGTACCGGCTAGATACTGGGGTGTGTGCGTGTTTGAAGTGGTATATAATTGGGTGTCCCATATTTTTACTGTTCTGGTTTTGAAGCCTGCTGATACGAGGCGGCGGCTGTTAGGCGAACACGCGATGGACCAGGAGGATGTGCCACAAGGGTCCACGAGGCCTTCTAGCGGTTTGAGTACCAGTTCACCTGTTTCTGCACTCCATATGTACACTTCCTCCCCCCGTGTGGAGGCAATCCAACAGCCATCAAGCGAGAAGGCAACATGGTCGACAGCCCTAACCATCACCCTTTCAGGGTCCGGCAACGAGGCCAGGATCAAGCCACCGGTCTCTGTATCCCAGATGTATATCTCGAAGACGTTCGAAACCAGGACGATACGCCGGCTATCGGGGGAGAACGCGGCCTTGTGAAAAGTATTCGAGTAACCTTTCAGAGGCGTGATTATGGCTGTACCAGTCTTCACGTCCCAGATATATACCGCCTCATCGGAGGAGTATGAGAGTACTTTTTGGCCATCAGCGGAGAAGCCTACGGCAGATATACCATCTGAATGGCCTTCCAGAGGTTCGAGTGCTTGTTCGCCGGTATCCGCGTTCCAGATCCATAGTGTTCGGTCTTCGGAGCCCGAGGCTATGAGGCAGCAGTCATGAGAGACCGCAATACACAGCACCTTGTTAGTGTGACCTCGCAGTGGCTCTAACGCCGCCTCGCCCGTTTCCGCATCCCATACACGCGCGGTGTTATCGGAAGAACCAGACACAACTCGGCGGCCGTCTGGGGAGACCGTCAGACACTCCACTGCGGCTGTGTGACCTTCAAGTGGCCTGAATACCGCTTCTCCCGTTTCTGCGTCCCATATGCGTACTGTCCCGTCTTCAGAACCGGTAACTACATAGCGGCCGTTTGGTGAATATGCTACACAGGTTACCGGCTCAGTGTGTTCGTGCTGGGTATCAACTGGCTCCACCGCTTCCACCATGTGAATGCCCACGATCTCCCAGATGCGAATGGTCTTGTCATCAGAACAAGAGGCGATTCGACGACCGTCGGGAGATAATGCAACGGAAGTAACGGGTCCTGAATGGCCGTGTAGCGTTTGGACCAAACACCCAGTGTGTGAGTCCAGTATACGTATTGTTTTGTCCACAGAACCCGAGACGATGAGACTGCAATCGTGAGAGAACACTACTGAAGTTACGCCCGCCGAGTGGCCAGCGAGCGGTTGAAGCAGCAAGACGCCAGTTTTTGCGTCCCACATCCGCACAGTCTTATCCCTAGAGCCTGAAACGATCCAACGACCGTCAGACGAGAAGGTGACAGATTGTACACTGTCAGAGTGTCCGCTTAGGGGCTGGAGAACTGGTTCCCCTGTCTCTGCATCCCAAACGCGCAACGTTGTGTCAAGAGAGCCCGATACGATCCGGTGGCCATCAGGCGAGAACGCGACCGAGTTCACCATACTCGTGTGACCTTCCAGCGGACGGAGCACTGCTTCGCCAGTCTCAGCACTCCAGACAAATACTGTATGTTCATGGGTACCCGACACTATCCGGCGGCTGTCAGGAGAGAACGCAACCGAGTGTACCCACGGGGGTATCACTTTCTCCCGCAAGCAACTCCATATAGGATCAAGTTTTGCCTCGCCTGTCTCTGCATCCCACACTCCGATCATTGTACCGTATGAGCCAGAGGCTATCCAATGACCGTCAGATGAGAACGCGACAGTGGTCACCGGTCCTGAGTAAGGGCGGGTCGTCAGTGGCTTCAGCGCTGTGTTGCCCGTTTCTGCGTCCCAGATCTGCACCTTCCCCTCCATACTACCCGATATGATGCGACGACTGTCGGGAGAGAATGCAACACAATTGAACCCGAAGAAGCCTGGTATGGTACGCAAGCATGGCGTCCAGTCCTGCGTTCCCCCTTCCGTTACACAGAGCAGGTTCGGGAAGTATCCTCGCATACGTTGCGCTATTCCAGAGTCGCTCGGCGCAAACGCGAGAGCAGATACGTACAGGTGGGGAGTACTTGCTGATATGGCATCGTAGAACGATAGGACGAACCTATATGCGTCGTTTGCCATCCCTCGATAGTCCTGCATATCTTCCTGAACAGCAGGCTAGCTTGAGTATTGAATCATTACGAGCAGTGATCAAACTCTGCTCACCGTTACACAACAGTCTACCATGCGTAGCAGGCTCGCCGGTGCTGTGCTTAGTTGACCAAGTAGGCTTAACGCCTCCATCCAGTACAGTAGCATAGGTCCCGACAAGAAGTCCCGCAAGTATCTGCCGACCGAGCTTAGTTGTGTGTCAGCGACGTGACAAGACCAGTTCAAGCAGCTGTATTGCAGAGGGGGGGAGATTGCTGATCGGACTCGAGTATCCAGGTCCGGGACGTCTTCATTGAACGCATCAGAAGTTTCAAGCTCGCATATGTTGAACCTGAGATTCGCTTTCATCGTCTCAAAGCAGCATTCCGCAACGATCGCGTTCTGTAGCTTCTTATCCACGCACAGCTCTCCTGAGCGCGATGGATTGGTGATGTAGTCCATGAACGACTGGTGCGAGATACGTATGACTTCCTCTCGCTTCAGGTCGACATACAACACCGACGATAAGCTCCGTACTACAACTCGACGAAGAATATCGAGTGATATACGCCCATTTAGGAGCAGTGCCAGGTTGGATATGGACAGTGGCATACTGGCCGTGACCACCACAGCCCCGAGACATTTCATCACGAGCGTCATGTTGCCACTGGCACCTCGTTTCGCGCTGGCTCGCACAGCCGTCGTGTACAGAGCGTCCAGGTCGGCGGTTGGATCTGTCAGGTTGGATATACCAGCCAGAACCTCGTTCACGCCTTCGAGTCGGTCCTCGCTATCGAGCACGAATTGGCAAGCTGTTCTCGCCCAAACGAATAGCCCGTTGGAGCGAACCGATAACTTCTCGACTGCGTCATTTGGCCAATCATCGGCTAGGGTTGCCTCTCCCAAGCGCTCCTGAACGAAGATACGAATGTCGGCCAGTGCGTCATAGTTGAGTACGTTGTACCCCGTGTACCAGTTGGTGTCAGAGCTCCCGAAGAAGTCCTGAAGGTCTCGATCAGGACGGCTAGTCACGATGACCTTTAGCCAAGATTCGCGCCGAGACATATCACGCAGGCAAGCGAGCAGCTGTTTCCTAGTGTCGGCGTCGCCACATTCATCCAGAGCATCGACAACAACGGCAAGTGTGCTCGTTGGCCGTTTCCTGTCTACAAGTGTTTCTAGAGGTTTGCTGAATATGGCCTCGTATAGCGACTGAATGTTTTTCAACCGTAGTTCTGGATCTCCACCAATCGCATCCACTACCGCATCTCCATAGTCTTGCCAGTGTAGCGCTAAGCCATATATGACAGTCGTCAGAACTCGGCGAGGGTCACGTAGCTCGGGGCTATCTCGTTTACAGAAGAAGCTTGACGCAAGCACACTGTCGTCGTCGAGTTGTATGCACACAGAAGTGGCAATGGTGCTCTTCCCGAGGCCAGCTAGCCCATGAACCCAAGCAAACTGTGGTTCATCCACCGCTTTAGTCCAGTTGATAAGTTCGCCGATGATGCCGACTCGAGTCCCGGCGATACACTGTCTGGTTTGGTCGTAGCCCGCAAGATCCGCCGGTTTGAGTTCCCGAAGCCGAGCCCTTCTCTCTGATCATGGTTCCCTATCTGTTATTGCCTTCCGTTCTTTCTAGTTAACTTACTCACTTTCGTTCTCTACAACTTGTAATATTTGTGCGCTCATTCTCGTATCGAACTCCTTCCTCAACTCTTTAAACTGCGTCATATAAGTTTCAATTCGCTCTTGCAGGTCTGAGTTGATCGCACTACGCCATAGGCGTTCTAAGTGAGGACGACCCAATGAATACTAGACCCAAATTGGTATACAGCGCTTACCAAAAGAACCATGTGGTCGACAGTTCAGAACAAACAGTGACACGTCTTCGATTAGGTTCAGCATATCGGTTACAGTTTCTCGTAGGTTACCGTTAGCTAAATCTTCGACAGATTCTACCGATGGAATCATTCGGGCAAGGCTTTTGACAAGTTCGTTGAGCTCCGCGTCTTGCTTCTCTTGCTGTTCCATGTGCTACGTAGGGAGTGGCACGGAGTCATTGAAGCTCCTAGCTAGGTTTTCTTGTATCTCGTACATACCTCCCATGCTTTCGTGCATACTGAGAACGCTACTTTCGCGCCCCCGGTCGGGTCAAGCTGCACGTATATCCGATGGAGTGATGAGCTGCGTCGCACTAGACAAGTCCATACTCTCATCGGCCATCATGTCACCCAAACCGAGGAGCGTCTTGAACGCAACTCCAACCTTTCCGGCCCTTTGGAGCAAACCTGGCTTATTCTCCATACGCTGGACTTTCGCAAATGCCTCGGAGTACACTCGGTTTACCTATAGCATGATGCATAAGTACACCCGCCAAACCTCAAACCTCAAAAATTACTCTCCTCCTCCTCTCCCAAAAACCGTACGCGCGCCTGAAACCTCCCTATGGTTCAAATCAGACTCATGATGACGAATGATATCCTGTGGCGCGCTCATACCTATTGCTATTTCATCGTGATTCATCAAACGAGATATATCATATGTCGCTTTCTCAATCGGGTCTTGGGCTCTAAACGGATGTAGTTCCGTGACCTGAAGGGTAATTGTTGAATCTTCAGAAACATCGCTATGCAATAGGCACGATTAACGCCACGTGGGGTTGGCCGTGCGACCAGATCTACGAACCACGGTAGATATAGATCAGCCCAAGCCAGCAACTGATTTTTCTTGATCGGGACTAGTTTGTGAGCCCTGATATCATCGACCTGTAGCTCAACAGCGATGTCATACGTGGACTTGTTTGGCACAAGGCTGAGTTCTGTCACAGCGTACGACAATTCAAGCTTGTACCAAAACATTGAAGAAGATCTTACCTTGCAAATGACGGCGCGACCGCTGCTGAGCCCTGGTAGTGGCGTGTCTGAGTGCCATTGTGATGGCCGGAAAGATAAAGATCAGCGTCCACCAGGTTGAGGATGATCAGTGGCAGTGCTCGGCTTTGGCTGAGTTAATTGAGCTGAATTGGCAATTAATTTGTCTGCTAATAGGGGTATTCAGAGTTGCAATTCTGGGCCAATTCTGGTGGCAATTCTCGTCCAGTTTTTGTCTGACTCTGGGGTTAGCCAATCACAGACGAGAGTTGGCACCAGAATTGGTCTCAGAATTGGGCGAGAATACGCACTGTGAATACCCCTAATGACTACTATCAGCCAAGATCTTTTAGAGTTTTCCCGCTTGTCGTTGGGTCGGATATTCAACGGCTAACGATTTTTCCTCGCTAACGTATCACGGTGCTTGGGCCATTCTCTATAACCCCTACTTGTCTCATGCTTTTGGGAATGATGATCCGCCAACGTGTGAGGCTGGGCTCATCATCTGATTGACCAAGACTATTTGTGCTACCCAAACTTCATGTATGCGCAGTTTCTATGTTTTCGGCCATGACTGCGATAAGTTGGTGATACCGATCGCCCGATAGCGCCCCGTCTACTTTTGTCGTACTGGCTTCTCGTACTCTGACCTCGCCTTTATAACCGATGCCAGCACGGGTTGCCCGCCTACCGGACTCTGGTAAAGGCTTTGGGTGACTCTCGTCCGCTGTATTTTGATTTGTGCCGGGAAGTCTTGGCTGGACAGGCGGTATCTACTAGGGCCTAGGATGGAACTGGATATATGTGAGGTGAAACAATCAACGTCTAGTCAGCTGCTTGTTTGCTTCCGCGTTCGCGGGTTCCCAGATGTTGGAGTTCATGGGGTTCTCTGGGTATATCAGCTTGATCTTTACCGGCTCGAGAGTGGATGGAATACAAGATGTTGTTCGGCGCAGATATCAAATAGTACGCCATTGTCAGACTCCAAACGGTGAAAAACCTCACTCTGCTAGGTACGGTCCAATATTCCCAGACGTGCCCGACCGCCGTACGTTCGAACGAAGCCCCTACACTCTGGTTGTGGGCTAATTTTTCTAGCAGTAGAGTGATCCATTCGCGAGCTCGTAATCTTATTGCTGACAACGCATTGGTGATAAAGGCAATGGCGGTCATGTGTAGTCTAGAATCCAATGTTCAAGACTGATTCTACTACGCAAGAGTTAAATCCTGTTCATTTGGGGTTTGGATAAACGATATTAGAGTCATTATTACATCCCGACGTCATTTCAGAGATCCAGCCTAACGGATGAGAGCCAATTGCGGCTCCCTCGCCCCAATACTAGCCGAAACGGTTATGTACCGTCCAACCTTCGAACGTTTGCGCCAGGGATACCGGCGTATATGCCACCCATGCAATCTGAGCAGATCATGCCCTGGACACCAGACGAATGAGCCTCGATATTGAGCAGTATCCCCCGGCCACACTTGATACACTTTGTAGGCCAGAAGGAAGGTGGATTGGCGCGCTCGATGTCCTCCTGGAAGTTGTAGCTGTCGGTCATGTACCACGCTGTCCTCTCGCCCTATGAGGAATACGATCGTAAGCATGAAAATCGAAAGGCCCGGTCTGAGGACTTACGTCGTGGCTACTGTTACATTCACGACAGGAAAACGCGTCGCCTTTGTGGCCTTCGTTGAAATGATAGCAGCATCGTGTATAACGCTCATGATTACGCGAGCAGCTGACTCTCGAATACGAAAGCGGTTGCTGGGATTGGGATTAGCTCGTCATGAAACGCGTTGGATCAGGAGCAGAAGACTTACATATTTGTGTTGGTCGTCGCAGACAGTTCTGTTGCAGCATCTGGTCTTTTCCAGCGGACCGCCTGACTTGCCGCACAAGCCACAGTACGAGTCAGCCGCGGGCACAGGCTCGCCTTTCTTTTCGGCCTGATAGATTTTACAAAGACGCTTGTGTTTATCCCAGCCCTATAGGCGACGCGTCAGGGAGTACTAGTATAGCAGTAGATGATCTCAAGCTTACCATCTTCTGATGGTCTACGAGTGGCGTGAGCGCGAGTCATCGGATGCACCAGAGTCGCGACACACCTTGGGAGCAATAGAATGCTTTCTCGCATCCTGAGCAGCGGTTCGGTGCAGGATAGGCACATATAGCGCAGCTTCGTTGTTTTCCGGAGCTGGTGCTCATGGGAGGGCAAACGGTGTAAGATGGGGGGTGGCTGCGGGAGAAACTCTCCGCTCACTAAATAAGTACTAGAAAAGTCCTAGGCACGTGATGTTCGGTGGCGCGTATTGGAAAATATGGCTCGCCTCGCACTAACCAAAAACGTAGCGTCCGGCAGCGCATATATTCAGAATGGTGTAACTCAGTGGGCTTGGATGGGTTGGCCAGAACCATACGTAACATCTCTTAAAAGAACAGTCCGGTGGCCGTGTCTAAAGCAGCAAGTTCACACATGAGTTGAATGGATCGGGCAGCCGCATTTCAAACCAGCATGCATGTATAAATCCCGCTCGGGTATTCCGTCTACAGTATACATAGCTGTCGTTTAGCTATAAGCCTAGGTCTTATTGGGATGTTTTCCCGTTAAGTCTCGTATTTGCATCCAGGCACGCCTTGTTAATATACCTGCGATCCGCACTCAAGACTATTAATGATTGACTATGCCGTTGGTCATAAATCAGTGTCTCCAAGGAGTGTTTCGCTCGTCAGATTAAAGATTTTATCACAACCTAAGTCTCTCTAAAAAGCAACTGTGGTGGGACTCTGTTGTAAGCCCGGCTCAGTGGCCAACTCGAATCACTCTCGTTTCGTTATAATCTACTAATCTGCAAACTCCCGAAGGTTATTAACAGCAAGCCTTAGTCGAATCAAATACCCAAAAATAAACAAATTAGCAAGGAGGAAGGAGGAAGGAGCTAGACGTGCAATGCCGCGCTCAGTGGAGTCAACGAAACACGAAGGACTACGAACTTCAAGCGGAGGTACCGGAGATAAACTTTAAACGACCCGCGATAGAATATCCAGGGCCCAGGCACGCCATGTGCCGAAAGGAGCGTCGGGCCAAATGCCGGCACCGCCACTGATCATTGGACGCAGAAGAAAGAGGCTTGGGCATTATGCTTCCGCGTTCGGTAGGCTCTGGGGGTTGACGCCAAGTCCACGTAATTTCCTGGATAAGTTAGCTTGAGCTTTACGGGCTCGGAACGCGGGGTATGTCTTTGGCGCAGATACCAAACTTCGGCACGCCGATACCAGATTCCAAGCAGTAGCAAACCTTCTCGATACGGTCCGGCTACCAAGCGTGCTCAACCGCCGTATGTTCAAACGAGTTTCCTACTCCTTTGTTGTGGGTGGTTTCGCCAGTAGGAGAGTGATATTGGCTCACGAACTCAGAATTCCATAACCGACGGATACATCCGATGACGAAGACAATGGCGGTTATGTAGTCCGGAATCCCAATTTCGCTACGTAAAGATCGAATACCGTATTATTTGGAGTCTGGGTAGCCGGCAAATTTATTATTACATCGTGGCGTCATTTCAGAGGTCAAGCCCAACGGATTACCGTCATTGTAGCCTCCTCATCCCCCGCCTTAGCCGAGACGACTGGCATCCATTCTGTAAACGTTTTCAGGAGAGATACCGGCAGTTATGCCACCCATGCAGTTCGAGCAGATCATGCCACCGGCACCGGACGAATAAGGTTCGGTGTTGAGTTTCATGGCTCGACCGCACTGGCTGCACTTTGTAGGAGAGAAAGATGGTGGATTGGCACGCTCGATGTCCTCCTGGAAGTTGTAGTTATTGGTCATATACCAGGTTGTCATCTCGCCCTTCAAGGAATAAGACTTTGAGCACGACAAACGGAAGAGGCAATCTAAAGACTTACGTCGTGGCTACTGTTACATTTCGCACAGGAAAGCGCGTCACCTGTGTGACCTTCGCCGAAATGATAGCAGCATCGCGTGTAACGAGTATGATTGCGTGAGCAACTGACGTTCGAGTACGAGAACATTTGCTAGGATCGGCGTTAGCGCGTCACAGAATATGTTAAACCAGGAGCAAAAGACGCACATAATTTCCCTGGTCATCGCAGACAGTTCTGTGGCAGCAATCAGTCCTCTCGAGTGGACCGCCTGACCTGCCACACAAGCCACAGTATGAATCAGCGGCGGGCACAGGTTCGCCTTTCCTTTCGGCCTGGTAGATTTTACAAAGACGCTTGTGTTTGTCCCAGCCCTATAGACGACGCGTCAGGGAGTACTAGAAAGTCACTAAATGGTTTCGCGCTTACTATCTTCTGGTGCTCTACGAGTGGCGTAAGCAGAAGTCATTGGATGTACAAAGACGCGACATACCTTTGGAACAATAGAATGCTTTCTCGCATCCTGAGCAGCGGTTCGGTGCAGGATAGGCACATATGGCGCAGCTTCGTTGTTTTCCAGAGCTAGTACTCATCGTATGACTGAAGGTGTGAGTTGGAGGGTGGCTGCGGGAGGAGCTGTCCGCTCGCTAAATAAGTACTAGAAAAGTCCCTGGGCACGTGATGTTTGGTGGCGCGGATTGGAAACTATGGCTCGCCACGCACTAACCAAAACGTAACCTTCGACAACGCATATATCTAGAGCGACGTAACTTAGCGAATCTGGACGAGCCAGCCAGAACCGCAAGTGAAATCTCTCAAAGTCTCGCATTTGCATCCAGGCACACCTTGTTGGTGTACTTGCAATCCGCGTTCAGGGCTATTATTGATTGACCATGTGGTCCATGCTATTGGTCATAGATTAACACCTCCGGGGACAATCTCGTCCTTTAATTTACAAGTTTTATCACGGCTCGAGTCTCGCTAAGAAAGTAACCGTAACAGGACTTTGTTGCAAGCCCAGCTCAGTGGCCCACTCGGATCACTCTTGTTTCGTTATAATCTACGATCCAACAATTACTATTCGCTGCGTCAGCTTTGCTCCAAAAGTGGAAACATTCGCTTCACCTTGCAACGCGGACACGTCACGCCTTGACCCCCAAAGCTGGCCGAAAATCCCTCACTCAGCTTCATCGCCCGTCCACACTTGCAGCAATGGGTCGGAGAAAAGGAAGGAGGTTTGGCACGATCAATGTCTTCCTGAAAGTTGTAGTTGCTGGTCATGTAAGATGCCGCTATCTCATCCTGTGAAAAAACGAAATATTAAGCGTCGAGGAATAAGGCGACGGCATAAGAACTTGCGTCATGACTGTTGTCGCACTCCATGCAGGTAAACACATCCCCTTCATGAGCTTGGCCAGAGTGCCAGTAGCAACGGCTGTATTTTTCGTGGTTACGCCCGCAACTGATCCTTGAGTAACTGAACATTTGCTACAAGCAAGGTTTAGCGTTTCGTGACAGAATAAGCTTAATGCAAGGCGGGCGACGCGTACATAATTTTCTTGATCATCGCAGACAGTCCTATTGCAACAATAGGTTTTTGTCAGTGGCCCATCGGATCTGCCGCACAGGCCGCAATACGAGTCGGCCGAAGGCGCGGGTTCGCCCTTTGCCGTTGCTTGGTAGATTTTGCAGAGACGTTTATGTTTCTCCCAAGCCTGTGGGAGATTGATCGTGAAGTTTACAACGCTTCATTGCCACAAGATTTCCGCTTACACTCTTCTGATGCTCTGTATTTAGCGTAAATAGGTCGTCTAAAAGTTGAAAACGTCACAGCGCACCTTGGGAACAATAGTAGGCTTTCCCACATCCTGAACAACGGCTGGCTGCGGGATACGCGCAAACGACACAGCTTCTCGTGGCATTGGAGCTGGCGCTCATTGTTGACGCGAATGAAGTGGATCGGACGAGTTGGTCGCGAGAAGATACGCGTCTGAGTTAAGCTCTTTCGAGCGCCAGCGGATCACGACGTCACGTGACTTTGTAATGCTTGATCCCCTTTTTGTAAACTGAAATATCCAGCGTTTTGGGGCGGAGAAATTCCATCGGCCTTCAGACTTTTACGGCAGATTCAGCTCCAACGATCAAACCGGGCGGTCCAGAGAAGGGTAGATTAGTGGACTAAAACACTCAAATTACTTAGTCGAACTATAACGGAAGGACTGAGCCGAACCACTCTGTTTGAGAGAATAATTGATTTATTCACTGAGATTTTTTAAATACCATGGATGTGATTGCTTCGGCCTCAACTCCGTTGACTCGCCATTTACATACCCAAACAGTCGTACTTTTTTGTAAGCATTGTGCAACTGCAAAGGACCCAAGTTTGGGTGTGAGAAAATCCTTTTATAAGCTATCTTGAGTACATTGAACTTCCCTCATCCCAACAGCTGCTAAACCCGTATCTTATACGAGACGTCAACTTGACTTGATTTGGCCAACCTCATAAGTATACTTTAAGATTATAGACAGGTTTATAGTAAAATGGCTCGCCTGAACACTTTGGCCCTGACACTCAACCCGGCAGCCAATCGGTAATTCATACAAGTCAACGAGTTTTGTCTGATCACAAACGTTCAGCGCCGCGTCGCAGCCGTGTCCTTTAGTATCACTTGATTGACCGGGAACTCCTTAGTGATAGACATCACGAGTCGCTCGGTCGTTGCGATCGATCAACCAAAATTGCGGTCGATTAGATGTATCGACCAACCCCCGCAACGTTGTAGGTTCGCTCCAAGTTTGCTTCAGGACCGGCAGTAGGGCTCGAGCAGCGTGGTGACAGAGGCTTAATGTGTGGTCTTCATTCAATTTATCGAGAGTAGTTCGAGTGTAAACACCATGCACGGATATTTTGGCTTTAGGAGTGTTGAGGTGCGTGGTGGGAGAACCAATAACAGTATATGGATAACTCCATCACGGTTGACTGCTGATGCAGCCTATCACATGCGAGGATGGCGGCTGTACAATTCAACCAATCTTCTCGGATTCTAATACCTTCCACCATCGGAATGAATCAGAGGTAGGCGAATGTCCAGTTTTAAGATCATTTGAGGTGAGTTTGATCTTCAATTCTCGATTGAATGGGTGGGTCAACGCCGAATGTATAGACCGGAGTTGGGTAAAACCGTCCGGCCATCCATATTGGTTCGGGTTGCGTTAGTGTTTATATAAGAAATATGATCACGAGTAGGGTGGTGGTCGTTGGTAGGACAAGGTTGATGACCAGCCAATTACTGGTCTTGGCCGTCACAGCCACCCGGCGCCTAGACTCCGTAACGGCTCCGCAAACTCGATCTCTCATCAGACGACCATGCGCAGCCGATGACTTGTGTCCCGTTCTCATAGCCATCCTTGACACCCTTGGAATCCTTAACCATGAATACTCAGCTTGTGCTTGACGACTCACTTCCCACATTGCGGTCACATTATCTGCTTTTCATTCCTGCTATCGGCGCTGCTTTCTCTGCTTTGGTACTTATTATTCAAAAATTCTCGTCTGGTTTACATCTACGGAGCTCCACTCTTAATCGTTCTGTTCAGAACGCACATGCGACTCCGAGGCTATTTTCATCTGGGTTTCCGTTGGCCACAACTCACCGATCTCGGCCGGACCCAAATGCGCGCGCCAAAACGTGGAAAATTTTTAGACTGGCAGCATGCTTTGTGCTCGTAATACTCTCGATTGCTGCTATCTCGCTTGCCGAACCATGTCAGAAGACAACCCCTGATGGTGATAATACCCTCCATGACTCGGAGTTAATTTCGGAGATGAGGTTTGGATTCGGGCATGGGCGTGGGCACGGCGGGAAACACAAAAAGCACCGTTCAACCGATTTTTGTCTTAGCCAACAACAAACGGAACAACTGGTGCTAGGTGTATTTTACGTAAGTACTTTCGCATTTTTGAATAAGGCTCCATTGTCATGTAGAAGAACTATTCCAGGTATATGTTACTACCTTGGCCCTCCTAGCCGTCGCTTTGGAAAGCGTATTTCGCGCTCTCTGCAATTCCCACGTTGTCCTGTTGCTATTTCTCGCGCTCATGGTGGATGTTTGGGTAGTTGTCCTTCCAGCAGCCACTTTTTGGATTCCCACGCCATCTAGTACCCCACTTGATTGGGTTTCATGGGCTCGCGTCGTCATACTTGTGTTCGCGGCTATCATCATATCCATATACATTCAGCGGTCACAAGTTCAGCACGAACAATTCGTCAAGTCCTCTCTAACGAATCCGATGAGGGGTAGACTGATGGTGAAGAACCTGACCGCAAGATACTCGGCTGACGGACCTGCGGCGCTGAGTCAGGTGTCGTTTACAATCAATGCTGGGCAACGCGTGTGTATTATCGGAAAGGCTGGCAGTGAGTTTGGTCCTTTGAACTTGGATTCGGGAATAACTGACTGAGAGGAAGGTGGGAAGCGCACGCTCGCATTATCACTCTTACGAGCGATTGAAACTCAGGGCAAAATGTACCTTGAGTGAGGCCAATTTTTTCTCGTTTATTCTCTGATTTTCACCGACTGCCTACTCGTCTTAGTGGTATCTCTACCCACACCATTGCTCCCGAAGCGCTCCACTCACATCTAACCTTTATCGCCGAGCAACCCGGGATCACTTTCGGCAGCGTTCGTGAAACGTTAAACCCACAACAGTTATACAATGATGTCGCACTTCAGTCTACCTTGCGCTCTGTGGGTTTGGAGGTTGAGTTGGGGGCTTTAGTAGACGCGTTATCGGAGGAGGAAAGAGTGCGAGTTCTACTTGCCAAGGCTATCACATGGTAAGCTTCATGAATTAGAACTGGCTGGCGACTGACCAAATATGAGTTTAGCCGGAGCAAGGTAGTGATTCTGGAGGAAGGAGATGACGGTATGTTTTGTATTATCCGAGGCCGTTCTCATTTAATACTCATAGCTGGTTTACCAGAGCTCACAGACACTGCTCGATCGATTCTACATACCAGATTGCCCGACTCGACATTCATTATCCTCACAACTGTACTTTATTTTGTACGAGACGTAGACAAGGTAGACTGGCTAGCTCTTTAGCTACATTACTTCTTAACTAAGGAGTGCTTTCGCAGGTTTTGGTGCTGGATGCCGGAAGAGTCGAAGAGTTTGGCTCGCCCGGAGATTTATTACGCAAGTGGTCTGGACCATTTAAGAAGATGGTCGATGCGAGCGAAATTAAGGCCGAGCTCTATGCAAGGCTTTGTAGATGAAATGATAATAAATTTTGCAACACTCTCCGTTCGTGAACTAAGCT
>WSTJ01000780.1:0-18195 GCA_019623705.1 Ceratobasidium sp. 428
TTGGAGTAGAAGTTTCCGCGCTAAGTTCGGTCGTCGGAGAACCAGTCTCATCCGTATTGAGCTACAGAAATAAACAAGTCAGTTTCTTACCTATCTGTAGGGCGAGAGCTAAGACGCACCTCTTTGAAGTTGACACCAACTTCCCCTTTACAAGTAATGTTCGGCTTGGGGCGGCCTTTACACTCTTTCGAGCCGCAATCATAGCATGCGTTTGGACAACGCAAGCGATTCATTCTTCCTTGGCATATCTTCGATCCGCACTTCATGCAATGCCTCGCGCGTTTTGCAGCACGCATGGGAGTATCGCCTCCATCGACGTCTTCCTCGCCTTCCGCATCCTCATCCAATTCACCTTCTTTCTCCGGCTCTTTGTCCTTAGCAGCCCGTTTACGGAGTCTTGATGGAAACTCGGCCGCAAGCGCAGCCGGCAAGAGCTCTCGGAACCGTTTCTCCCATGAGAGATAGTACACGGGCGACGAGAAGTCAATCTTGATGGTCAGTGGCTTCACCTCGCCTGTTGTAGATGGGTCGCTGGGATTGGAGTCGGGATCTGTACCATCAAGCTGACCATTATCGACGTACCTCGCGGCCACCTCCGTCGCTGCGAAGCACTGCGTGCAAACATAGCGTCTTCCAATAATCCAGCAAGGGCCTTCTTCGTCGCGCACACTAAGTGGTTCGTCGAGCCATCCTCCGCCGGCTGCAATCGCTAAGGGCTGTTGGCATACTGGGCAAGCGACCGAGGTAATAAAGAGAGGATCCCAGTAGACGAACCGCCCTGGAGAACCAGACGCCCCACCGTCAAAGTAGGACGAACGCATAGGCACCCAGAACGACTTGAAGAGCGAGTATTGTTCGGGTATTCCGCGCGAGTCGAGGCGGGTGCGAAGAATAGCGACATGTGCAGTGTATTGCGCCAAGATGTTGGGTGGCAAAGCTTCCGGAGAAGAGTGCTCGCTGCCATGATACTCGCTATGATCACTCTCGTCTAGGTCACCTCTAGCTTCATTTCGAGTTTGCCTTCGAGTGCTGCTCGTTGCGGCTATAGAATTGCGCGCACGGCCTCGAGGTCGTTTAGCTGGGGGAGGGCCGGCTGGTTCTGATTTACGAGGACGCAGAGGACCACGTTTCTGGGGCGTTACGGAGGGTACATCTGCTGATACCTCAGGAGTAGCCGTTGCGGCAGTAGTGTTTTTGGGGGCAGCTACGTCGGCTGGAGCAGCTGGGGCAGTAACAGTAGTCCCGGCTGTAGTTGTAGCGGGTGTAGCTGGGGTGGTTGTGTTGCTGTTAGGTTTGTTTGGAGTGCTCTTCGCCTGGGGTTGGGTGGGCTTTGCAGGTGGTCCCATCGTAGTTTGGGCTTTGGTGGGTGATTGCGCTGTTGTAGTTGGGAGCACGACTACACGTAGTGAATACAATGAGCGTCAATCACTAGCGTACAGTTTAGTACTTGCCTTGAACCTCTCTTGCTTTTCCTTTCGCAGCAGCCCTCGTCTCCGTACGTTCTTTTGCATCTTGGGTACTCATCAGTGTTTCTGCTTGAGAAGGCGAAGGCGACACAGTTTCTGCATAACCGCATTAGTATTTATACTTCCAACTCGTTGATGGCGTGCAGAGATAGGATATCTGAGATCGGACCGCCATCCTCCAGACATTGATTTTGAAACATACCCTGTGTGTTTCCCTGTGCGGCTTGTGCACCCATGAAGGCCTCCCAATGTCGACTCAGGATGTCGTTACCACGCGCACGGGGTAAGTATCCTTGAGCTGTGGCAAACTTACTGACAGAGTCGATTCCTCCAAGTTGAGATCATCGACGACTGCAAGTTCCACCAGGCTGAACAACAAACAACACGCACAAGCAGGACCCCGGCCACCGTCAGCTGCATGAATTACGTCGTTTGATTGTCGCCCGAGATACAGTAGTCTATCTCACCAAACCCAAGTCTAGCCGGTTATAAGGTTTGATTCGCATTTCGGAAATATACGTAACCGAGCCGATCATTGTGTATCTTCATCTTCATCTCTGTCGGTTTATTTCATAAATTTCTCGTATCCAGCCCCCGTACTAACCACCCTTTTTGCTCATACCCTTAAATCTCTGGCACCATCCCCCTCATCATCAACCGAAATTAAAACCGATGGCCCAACACGCTGCATAACCCGTCGAAATTCGTGAGGAGTTGAGATATCCGGAATGCTGTGCACTACCAGACTACCGAAGTTCTTAAACCCGTGTCATTAGAAAGGGCTGGATGGGAAAGCATATGCCGCTGAACACTTAGAACACTGCTCTGGTATTAGACTCAAGCTCATACAAGCCCTTACCCTCCACCGGAACCAGTCACTGTATACAGATTTAGCGTATGAAGGTCTCGATGACCATACTTATAGCTAGTTATAATAGCACCGAACGATACAATAAAATCTACTAGCGTAAATGAGTGGACTTATTCGGGCGGCCGGCGCAAGAAGTGGCGACGAAGGGGTAGGTAGTTGGGCGTGTTGGAATATGCCAGCCGGTGGGTGTGGCTATAGCCACCCGGTCATCGTCAGATTCCAAAATACTAATGCTAATTCAAGTCTACACGCCACCTTCAGACTTTATCGCTATAGGCGCTGGGCAAAAATATACGCTACCAGCGCATACACATTCTACTTGCCCTTTAGCGGATCTAGACTTCGTATAGGGGCTTTGTTTATGCCGTACCTTCCATATAAAGCACCATCCGGACCGCGCCAAGCCAACCGACGGTCTACGCATACATTCGCTATTCTTACATCACACCCGTCCGTGGACTGCTCCTAGCCCCTTAGCCGCTTGAAGAATATAAAACGCTTGGGTTCGCTCGATTTCGCTCACTCTCAACCACCAACCCCCACCCACTTGCGCACCCGCCCGATAATCACCTATCCGCTAATCTCCCATTATACTCACCCACCATGTTCTGCCTATCCTATGACAAGTTGACGATGCCTGCCTTGACGACTCCCCACTCGACCTCCCTCACATGACAATGTCTATTCGTTATCGAGCGCCGCTACCCGCGCGGTCAGCCAGGCTAACCGTTGCAACTCACATCGTCCTAAACGTAAGCATCTCAGCCCTTATCTACTGTACCTGCTCTCAACGCCGCAATACAGTTCGTTTACCACACCTGCTACTGCCCGCGTCGCCTTGAGCCTATGCGACATACCAAGTCTGGTCCTAACTCGGCTACATGGCTCGCGGACACACTACCGTTCACTGCGGGGCTGCATTCCACCGTCTGGGCGGGTGTCCGTGGAGTCATGTAGACCAGTGCTAGGACTATGCGCTTGGCACTTTCTAGCTCTGTCGACCTTATAGTCGGCGAGCGCTGTGCGAGTGTGACGACTGTGCCGGTCTCTAAAAGCCTGGTATGGTCCTTGCTGGGGCTTCCAGAAACTGAGAACTGGACTTCAGTCAGGACAGGTAAAAGCTAGGACAGGCCGAACACGCACTAAGCTTGACGAGAAGAAGGTATGTAGTTGCGTGCGGCTGGAGTGAGTGCTAATAGATATTTGACAGGAATAAGTCTTGAGGGAATGGGTGGACCGGATGCGCGCTGAAACTCTCACAAAATTGAGCTATGGATTTGAGTTGCACTCTTGTAAATTGAATTTGTACACCGGTCGAGATTACACTGTATCTGAGTACTATGATAAGGTGGCCTGGAGCATAAATCATAGATATTGTGTGCGAAATGTAGGATCAGGCCGTGTAAACATCATGTAGGATGCCAGACTCGTGGTTTTGGGCGTGGTCTAGTGTTTTGATGGTAAGCGGTCAGCGCCTAAACCAAGCATGCGTCAACTTCGCATGCACCTCAGGTGGCATTCTACCAAGTATATCACACCGGTTTGGAGATCAACCGAATTGGTTTAATTTGTACCTTGAAATCACACATGACTGTTGAGGTATACAGGCTAGGCCTTATCTCAAAATAATAACATTCATTTAAGTGTTCGCGTCTACGTTTGACTGCCCTTCTACCTATGCGTTCACTTGGAATCGACGGACTCGAGAGGTGGTGGGCCGTCGTCATCGTCGTCATCGTCGTCTCCGCCTCCACCGAGAGACGACGGATCCAATGCACTTGCGCTTCCGAGGCCCCCTCCGCCAGCACCACCCATTTGCGACATAAGCTGTGCCATATCCATACCGCCCATGCCTGGCATTCCACCCATTCCACCCATTCCACCCATTCCGCCCATTCCGCCCATTCCGCCCATACCACCCATATCAAAATCATCACCGCCCGCATCGTTCTTTTCTCCATCTTGCTCGTCTTCATCTACCCACTATTTAACTCGTTAAGTTGACCTTGAACTAAATGGTATAAACTAGGTTTGTGCTTACCTTACTAAAGTCCGTGCGGAGCCACTGAAGTTTTATCTTATCCTTGGTGAGGCGCGGCCAGTACTCGAGTTTCGTGTCTTTTTTACGTAGTACGGCAACACAATGTCTACTTGTCACGTTGTGCTTCGACTCCTGAATCCATGTTATTAGACAGGAGCCAACGGAGGGTAAGGGGCATAGCTACTTACCTCTGGGACAACTTCGCCGAAGAAATCAAGCTCAAATGCGTATTTTTTATCAGTTCCACCTCTATTCATTAAGTCAGCACCAGCCCAACATCGTACAGAAAACGAACACACGAGGATGATTCGCCCTCGAATGACAAGCTGGTGGACGAAAGTTGATATTTAACCGTATCCTCCTTGATGTCAGGCAGGTTGATCGTTAAGTAAACAATATTCTGTGGATCAACAGTAAGTCCGCTGTAACTTTGAATGGCATCAAGACGCCTACCTTCGACTCATCTGTCGCAGAGCTCCTTTGAGCCCAAAGAACTTCGGGGTGTGTAGACATCGTAGCTGAAAACGGGTAGGGTGTGGTTGTAAGATTTGGGTTGGACGACGCGCATCTCATCGCGTGCATCATAGGTGATTATATAACCAATCGATGACTAGAACTTTCGAGATTAAACCTAAGCGCCGCCAGTACCCCACTAGGCAATGCAAGTCGATTTATTCATAGTGCTAGAGTGTTCGACGCCTGACTATAGCTTTATGCCAATATCGCTAATTTCTAGTAGCTTCTCCCACCTAAACTTTTCCGGCTGTTGATGAAAACACTGTAACAGCTCCTCCGCCTCTCCACTCCCAGGCAAATAAAACCTCTGGATCGCAACTACCAAAGCCTGCGCCTCAGCTTGACTCAGCATCCAGCGACCCTCACCCTGCTGAGCAGGCGTGATTTCCCCTCTCAATAACACAGATCCATGTGACGCGGCGAGGTCCGTGTAAAACGTCAACGCCAGATGAGGTGCCGCGAACGACTGGCGGTGTTTATATTCTTGAAGAGGTGTGAAAAGGAGTGTTGTTATTGGGGGGTTTTGGCCGGTTGGAAGTGGTGGTTCCGACGGGGGTATTGACACGGGTAAACCGAGCGAGTCCGTGCCTTTGGTAGGCAATGCTGGCGAGTGGTGCACACCCCATTCGATAAAGAACATCTCCGTTCCACCCTCCGCCTCCCTCCCTTCCTCAACTGGTCTTGCCCCTCGAGGCAACGGGACAACCAACTGGCTCCATTGACGTGCACGAGTCAACATTTGCTCGTACATGTTCAGTGGAACAGTGGCACACAGAACTCCTTCGCGCCGTGCGTGATATGTCGTCCAAAGTGCGCCGAGTTGCGCCGAGTCGAGAGGTGGAGAAGCAGATAATAGCTTCGGTAGGTTCAGTATTGTATCTAAAGGCTGGCCAGGTCATAAGAAGCTGTCTCCTAAGGATAGATTATGATAGGGCGTACCTTGACTGGCGAGCTATCCTTTCGAGTTTTCAGGCTCGACGCTGGCGGACTATTTCCGCTCGTGGACGTCCCCTGCAGACCGGCTTGGGTCGCTTCCACCTTCGCCTGCTCGGCTCTTTTGAGAGCCCTTTCGGCTTCAAGTTCCTTGTGAATACGCTCTCGCAACTCTTGTACATCTTTTGCCCCAGACCTATTGAAGTTCCGTTTATTAGAAACTTATGATAACAAGTAAATATAAAACACTCACTCTTCTGCTCTCTTTTTTAGCTTATCAGCATATTTTTGGGCTAAATCTCTGTGTACCACCCCCGACCCAAAGTTCCGGCGGAGTCCCGACGATGAAAGGCATCTAACATGGATGAGTCGAAGGCGGAGGTGGTTCATTTTGAAAAGGTCACCAGTGTTGACGTAATTAGGCGCTTAGTTGTTTGTGCACTTATGTCGTATATCCCTCTCTTCAAGCCAACATCCAATACGAGTTCAATGAAAGAAAAGAGAAAATTTCATTGAGGTTTTTTTTGCACATTGTTTCATTTGCTTAGTGTGAAATTATAGACTAGATTTTCCCTGAGGTTCAAACGGCAGTAAAAGCGCGAGCAAGCCAGCAAGAATGAACAAAGCTCCAGATACGAATATAGGAACGGATGTCTGTTTATAAAGATAACGTTAATGATCGATGCTCAGAGGCTCTATGGTCTGAAGGGCTTGCCGTAAGATCCGCATATAGGCCAATAATGGGCGCCATAATACCAAATATCCTATTCGCCGTTGCAGCAATCCCATTCCCAGTCCCTCGATCCTTTGTGGGGAATAGTTCGGGTGTCATAGCATACAGAATTCCATACATGATCTATGCACGTATTAGTACCGGCTTCAGTTCAACTTGGAGTTGTCTACTCACATTACTCGTAAACGTATATCCACAATTCCACCCTAACAGTGCGTTTGAGGTACGAGCGGTCGTACTCGCGAATAACAGGACACCAGTGACAACTAAGGACCGCGTTGAACTTTAATGCTGATGGGATAAATATGGTTGAGTACGCACCTGTGGTAATCGACAACGCGCCCCTCCGCCCAAGTAGCGGGACCTCAACAATCCAACCGCCCAGCAGCGCCCCAGGGACTCCGATCACACTAATGATGACCTGGTTCCGATAAGTAAGGTATACTGAGCCGTCACCAAAGTTCGTTCCCCGTGTTTGCAAATAATATGGAATAAATGCACTGTAAAGTGGGAACGCCAAACCAATAAGGGCTGCCAAGTGAGTTACATGTTAGTTTGAATGTATGAAAGCAAAAGAAGGAGATGTACCCCAGAGAGCGATAATAATCGACGTTGACATGGCGAACTTTCTAGTCTCGAATAGCGCCTTCAAGTGTTGTCCATTAAACTTCTCAAGTTTCCTTCTGACAGCTGCCTGAGCACTTATATCCAGCTGCTGTCCTCCTTCCGCATCATCTGTTTTCTGCAGATCAGTCGGCTCCATTCCGGCCGCCTCGAGTTGCTCCACCGTTAACCGACTAGTTTTACCATTGTATTTAGCGATGGCGTGGACGACATCGACGGCTTCTTGAAATTTGCCTCGACCCATAAGGTACTTCGGAGATTCGTAAAGCGTGAAAATAAAGAACCGGATAATCCAGAGAATGATCATGAGGCCGCCCATAGTAATAAGATAGTACCTCCAGCCCTGCGCCAGACAATGAGTTTACAACAAAGTTTGAGTCGATAAAATCTGGAACGCACCATGTTATCTTTACGGGCACATGTCGTAGCCGCCGCCGGACACGAAAAATTCGGGATAATTGGCCAGGCAACCAGACTCCCGAGCAGTTGGCCAAACGCCCACCATACGGACAAGATAGTCAAAAGGTATTGATGTGTGCCTGGCAAAAACTCAAGAAAAATCGCACTGTCGACTGGAAGATTTCCACCGACCTAGAAGATCTCAGCGTAAGTACCAGCCAGGCGTGGATTGAGGAAAAATTTGACGCACCCCGACGCTCCAGATTGCGGCAAACACGGCCAGAGCAACGAAATTTGGGGAGGCTGCCGCAACCGATGCAAAAACACCTACTATCGCTAAGGTCGTATTGAATGATATCCTATGAATCGATTAGGCGTGTCGCCCTCTGAAACACTCTAGCTCGAAACTCACTTTCTTCCCCAAATGTCGCTCCCAAGCCCCCACCCAAGCGCGCCCACCAGCAGCCCAACGTTTTGAGCAAGATACAAAAATGGACCCTGTGCATGGAACTCGCGCACGACTTGTGCAAGGATCAAGCCTATTGACACAGGCCAAAGGTTGTCCGCTAGCCACCCAAATCCCGTGACGAAAAACAAATGCCACTATCGGCGTAAACACGCGTCAATATTGCCCGCCTGGATTCTCGTAGATGAGCGGAAATAAACTAGCCTGGTATTTGCCCATCCCGATCTCCTGAATAGCGTCATTGAGGAGCTCTGCCTTAGCCTGATAGATCGGGTCGACACTTCCCTTTGGCAAGATATCTAACCGCTCGCCGTGCCCAAGTTGAGGTGAGTCGAACGAGCCAGACTCCCGGTCATGGGCTTCAAACTCCTTCTTGCTCATGGCTATCAGGTCGTAGGGGTGGAGAAAGAGTACTCGACAAGTCAAGCACCTAGGTAGGGAGAGAAGGGTATGCTTCTCGCTATCCGAGTTGACACCATGAGCAGTACCCGTTCAAGTACTCACGTTATCTATCAATGTCGGCATCGTACACCACCTCGAAGCGTCGGCAGACGCTGATGGTGCTAGCAGCGAACCTGAAGGACACGCATACATAAGCGAATTGGAGCTTGATGTCAGGGGTACGGCTCTGAGTTCCGGCGAGTCGACATCATATCGACGGCCGAGCTCGTCGACCCTTGAACGGGAGATAAATTACGACTTGTTTTGGTATGCTCGAAGATAGATTGGATGGGGATTGGTAGGCAGCTAGTGGGCGACCTCTAGACCCGGAGCTCGCTAAACGTTCAGGTTTCAGCTCATCAAGTTATGCTTTGATTGGTTCACGATGACGAATACAACGGCAGAGGCTATGAGGCGGCGATCACAAATGATACAAGGACGATTCGAGACGGATGGATAAAAAATACAATAGGCGCAAGAGTCGATTCCAAATCCGGTTTCTGAGGTTTTCAGCTCAGTTGAACTTTATCGCCAGCATGTGGCACAACAAGACACGCTCATCGATCATAGGAGGTCATGTGCGCGATCCGCAAGGCGGTTGTACTTGGGTACAGAGGGATCGACAGAGGGTGCAGCTGGGTTGGTTACGTTCACCTGGGAGGGTAAAACAATGTTTATTAGCATCAGCTCTACCAATAACATTCGTGCCAGCTGCCAAGTCTGAATAGCTCAGCACCATTCTCCCTCTCGCAGCCATCCTGGGTGGAAGTTCTACGTACGACGACGGAGCATCGGACACGGCGCCACCAACAATGGGATTGAATTATATGTTATACTCACCGAAACGGGCTCATTTCTAGCCGAGTTCATGGGAGTCCCAAAGTCTCCCTCAGTTCCCCGCTTGGTCTTAAAGCGGGTCTTCCACTCGGATACATTGTCGCCGGGCTTATGTGCCTCCCATGCCGGGGTGACTTGACCAAAGGCCCGAGCCGCGTCGTGAGTTTGGGACTTTTGAGCGAGGAAATATCCACCCGCTCCAATCACAATGGCCATGATGGCAGCAAGCTAAGCACATATTAGCACGAGTTCAGCAAACCATGAAGGATGGCTCTCACAGGATAGAGCTGAGGATCCCGCTTCGCAAAACGGTTGAGGGTAGAGCCAGGTGCCTAGAGAGCAAGGATTAGCCACTTTCAGGTAGTGTCGAAGCGAGATTAAAACATACACGAGGAGGAAGAGACGACATATTGAGAGTGTTAAGTACGGACTGTTGAGGTGGTAGAATAAGATGGAGAGACAGCCTTCAGGACCTAGTATTTATATACTCGATGGTCGATAATAAAGTAAGGGAATTGGGCCGACGCCGATGGGAGCGCAGCTGACCCCGGCTTCTGTGGAGTCCAATCCATGACGTCAGACTTCTAATCGCGAGGTCTTACTGTACTCGTTGTGTAATCACCCTATACGTCAGTAACTGTTCACAAAACCCTTCACTATCGTCCAACCTATAAGTGGGGCCGCGGGGTATGGTGCGCCACCTAGTGCTTCCAAGTAGAGTACCACTTGAAAAGATCTATGAGGTCATGTTTGTCGCGCATATAGCCACATTCACTCATGAGAATTACCAAAAAAGCGTTCCAAAGCATATAATGAGACCGTTGGTGCGGAACTGCTGGTGCGTGATAGCGATTCTAGCAGAACGTACATTATGATCAATCGACGCAATCGCCTATTCTCACTATCTTTTGCGCGTTTTTCAGTTTGATACGATCTCCTCACTTGTACAGGAGGACGTATCGCGGACTCTTCAGGGCTTTATACCCGGTCTGTTTTCACTGATTTTTGGACTTTATCTAGCGAGGGTACTCAGCGGCTGTGAATCACTTAAGCGCAGCGTATCGCAGTGCCAAGTAATGATGAGTTATGCACTGTTACTTGAACTCCCCTCCGTATGCCTGACCCTTTCTTGCTCTTCCTGTTCCTCGTGCGAGCCCCTAGCATCATAAAGCTATCAATTAGAGAGCCGTAGAACGATGTTACAACCGACTTACGGAAGTGGATGCTCTTCGATCGGTAAACAGACAAGAAACATGATAACTGCAGCCACGGCCTGACAAACGAAAACCGCGTGGAGAGCTTTTTGGTATGAGCAAACCGCTACTTCGCGGAGGGGCGCTTCCAAGGTGGGAATTACTGCCGTGGAGTGTCTAAGAAATAGACCTTGGTTGTCAATGTAAGTTTCGCCTGTTGACGAGCTGTACTTGCCTAATACGTTGAATAATCTAATCAATGGGCGCGGTCAGTTGGTTCGGTTTGTTCGAGAAAGGATTTCGTACCTCGTCCGCATTTGGTCCATGTATCCCCCTTTTAAGTGTGCTCACTAGTACAGCCTGTACTAAAGCACCACTTAAACTGACACCAAGTACTTGCCCAGTAGTTCTAAACAAATACATAGCTATCGAACCGAGTTTGGGAAGCTAAAAGGACGCATATAAGTCAGGATTGACTTACTACCGGTAGCAACAGCATATTCCTTCTTGTCAATCCCAGCAATAAGAGCCTAAACACCTGTTAGAACGTGTCGAAAAAGTAGAGCATATATCAACATACTATCAGTGTAGAGGTGGCGAGTGCGCCTATACCGAGGCCATTGAATATGACATCTCCCCAAAGATGATATTCAGCCGTGGATTCGTTCCAAGATGCAAGTAGGACATATGAAACCAGCATGGCAATGGATGAAAAAAGTATCAAATGGTAGTATCTGCCAGTCTTTTGCATCGCCCTGCTCGAGCGATCCTGAATGTAACCGTAGTCTGTATAGAGGACAAATGCTACTCACCAGCCAGTAAGCATACTCCCGCACGAACCAGCTATCTAGAAACGCGATCTATGTTTCAGTTTTTGACTTAGTATATTATCCTTGTTGATACGAACCGCATTGGGTAACAAGTGTAGACCTATATTGGTACACTAGCGTCAAGACACTTTGCCTAATATTCAGGGTACAACATGGGCTGCTTACCGGAATCAGCGGCAGACCTCAGCCTAACTGCTGTGAAATAGAGCGGTACATTATATATCTGGACAATGTCAACGACCTGCACATTGTCGATCTTTTGGTAAGACGTACTGTAGAAATTGCATCTAGAGCTCCACAACTATACCGAACAACATAAGTGGTGGAAACGAAAGGAAATTATAGAGTGGACTCACAGGTTCGCCAACGCAACAGCCAGAGGAGTTCTCCTCGTGAGCAAATTTAACGGCATGATAGGCTCTACCGCTAAATGTGCCTCGACATATATAAATGCCACGCCCGAAATAGCGCCCACAAAGAATAAACCAAGAATCAGGCGACTACTCCAATCTAAGTCCTCGCTGGTTTTCAGGGACAGCCCCAAGAGCAAACACCCGACACTCGTAACCAGCGTGAAAGACCCAGCATAATCAATACGAGCAAGCTTCTGTCTCGCCGTCTGCTTTGGCTGTGGAAGCGTGACGTTTAGCTTTACGACCACTAGGACTGCAGATAAAACAAGGATTGGTATCTGCAGGCGACTACATAAGCGAACACGTTAACGTTGTAGTAAAACATACCTGGACTAGAAAAGCAAATCGCCTGGGGCTCTGGTTGAGACCACAAGTATTACCAGTGCGTTAGGCGCCTCTTACCATCCAAAAGTGTCATTAATCCATCCTCCTAATGGGCCACCTATACCGGTGCCTAAACCAAATACACTAATGTATCTCAACAACTAGGCCCCTACGGACGGGTTGAATTAACTCTTACATATTTGCGAGTCCTTGATATAGTCCTCGTTGTTTCCTTGGTAAGAAGTACTATGAGGGGTGATAACAGAGGGGCTTGGCACACTTACAATGGGATGAGATCCGTCATAACAATGCTCGATACTGTATTCCTAGTCTAAGCAAGGAGCAATCACTAAGGGTCACACGCACCTGCAAAAACTCTAGAGCAAATTAGACGAAGATTGAAACCATGTTAAATACTTCTGCTTACCCCCCGCCTCCCATTCCAGCGATTGCTCGAGCAAGGATCAAGAGCTCCATCGACGGTGCCAGACCGCAAAATACTGTTCCAGTACCTATTTAAAGTAGTCACAATTTTATAACGAACACGCACTAGCCGACGTATCATTCACGCACCGAACAAAAATAGCCCGAGCATCATCGCCCCCTTTCGGCCCAAGATGTCACTCAGTCGGCCATACAATGGAGTAAAACAGCAGACACTAAGCAGATATGAGGTCCCGAGATAGGAAACTTGGTGTGACTTGTTGAAGTACGAGCCGATGGGGGAGAGCAGCGTTGCAACTATAGTTGTGTCTAAGGAGCCAAGAAACACAGCAGCCCATAAACCTGCGAGCACCCAGAAGAGATCTTTCTGACGTAACGTGTTAGTAGTTGGGTGAGTCGAGGCTGAAGTAGTTGATGTGTCGACGTTGGGAGCATCGTAGGTCTGGATTGTATCCTGGTTGTCAGCGTCGGGAAGAAGTCTCTGCCTTTCATTACTGAGCGTGCGAGAAACAGACATGGTGGTACTGGTTCAGATCCAGGTTATTGTAATAAGAGGTATGCGGATCAAACCTTGCGATCAAACACGGGCTGTGCGCCGGCCTCGTTGATCAGCTTCGCCAAGTCACGTCAATTCAAATGTGCGGGCATCATGGCCGTTCGTAGCGGTATTTAAGGAACTCTTGGTTTTGACTCTACCAGGTTCACCAGTATCCCGCCTGGTCTCAAATGGGGAAAGTAACAACATACTGCCAGGCAAGTGTTGTTATCATATTTGGAATGCTATACCATTGAGCGCACACAACCGAACCCGGGATTTAGTTGTCTGAGTGTTCTCCTGAAGTTCCCGACATGGCTAGAGACTATGTTGACGACCCCGACCGATTTGGTCCAGATGTGTGTGCTGCCATAGACTTATTGACACAAGGCGATGAGGCTGAGGGACAGGAATCCCTTACCATAATCGGTAAGTGCTCTTCGTAGAGAACTCGTCCTTTTGATTTTTTTTCGGCCTCATGTTAGACTTGTATTACATTCTGATTAGGTCCTCTTGCTGACGATGGAAAAACCTGGTTAGAGCTACATGGCTACAGTACGTTCCGAGTGGATTGGATCTGTTCGTGACCATTAACACCAGATAAATAGGTGTCGAACAGGCTCTGGCCCTCCCCGAAGGCCGTGTTCGCGCTGTCTCCGGCTGCTCCATGGGTGGCATGTTCGATATGGGCTTTTGCGGTGGCCCAAATGGCGACTCAGATGGAGCCCTGGTATCTTATGGCTCATGCTTTTTTGTTATTTCTGCCGCGCTCCCTATTCTAGACGCGGCGACAGCCGGTCGCGTATCAGTCCGGAGGTTCTGGAACCTGGTGATCGCGAAGGGGCACCATGACGCACATAACTACTACTGCTTACCAGGAGTCGAGTACGGACCTATAGCAAAATACTGGGAGCAGTTTCCTTGGGTATTTGGAGACCTCTCAAGAAAGGGTCTAATGGAGCTCGACTATCCGGGGAGAGCAGAGAAGATTGCGGAGACCATAAAGACTCGGGGGTATTGGATGTGGATGCGTCCGGACCGGTGGGTCCCTAAGTCTTACTCTTCTCCTTACGCCCCCTAGTCTGACATGGCGTTGCTTTCGATAGCTTTCCCATCGAGACCCGCAGTGCGCCTCGATCGTACTTGACAGTACCGCCCCCCATTCCTGCCCATCCAACATCTTCCGGCCTAATCGCAACTCTTCCTCCCGAAATCTTACACACCATTGTTCTGCACATATCACTCTTGGACATGCTTTCGTTGGCTAGGGTCAACAAAGCTGTCTATAACGCTCTCATCGGTAACATGGATGCACGCGATGTCCTTGCCAAAGCATATATGCGCTCGCAAACACCCTGGTATCTCCCGTATGGAGAGGCAGAGCTCAAGTGGTGGCACGCAAAAGGCGGTGATGAGGCAATTGGGTGGGAATATCTAAGGCGATGTTATTCTGAGAGCCATTCGATGAAGAACAGAAAAAGGATATGGAAGGCCGCTGAGTCGATCGAGGAGGAATGTCAAAAGCAGGAGGCTACGCTCAAGGCGTAGAAACGCTCCTTATAAAGAGCATATATGCACTATAAATACTACCTGGCCTATACTCTAGCTCTTAAAAACGCCACTGAGCAAAGCCCGTGCATTTGTGAGTATGGCTTCAGTGGCCGGGTGATTTTAGTCATGACTTAAGTTTAAGTTGCCACTCAGTGGTTCGCGTGGGTGAAAAGTCCCAATTAGCGAGGCGTTTGCGTCTCCAATACCTGATGGCAAGATAAAGAGGTGATTGTTTCTAGACTAAGTTCATGACTTGATAGAACCGACTTGCGTTCTGCTGGTGAGTGTTTGTCATGCGGTGCCAAACTTGGATACGTGTGGCGCTGTCAGGATGGTGAATACAGCAAACAGTTAAACCTATGAAACCCATCCGACCGTGCATTGCTAGGTGTACCTCCGAGTGGTCACGTATAGGCCGGCAATATTACCTCTGCCAGCCAGGTTGGAGTAACCTGTGCACGTTGAAGTGCAAATCCAAGCGCTAAAATATCCGAGCTTACCCTCCTCCCATGTTTTAGTATGGTTCTCTTGGACTCTTCGATAGCTTGCAAGCCTCAGGCCCCCTTTTGAAATGTAAGGGACACTCATATGTAGGGTATTCAGAAGGTGTCCGCCCAAGTTACCCAAATGAGGACATTGATGAGCGCAGTTCCCAGCACGATTGCCATTTCAGACCTCGAGCGCGTCGTTCCGCCGCCTTGCGCGCCAGCGTACAACACAGCAACGGCCCCCAAGCTTTTTCGCTCAGTGCTCTTCTACTAAGACTAGGACTATATGAAGAGCAGCTCGGCCTTCGGGCTTGGTAAGTTCAAACCTCATTTCAGTTCTCTCAATGTCTCACGAAAAAATTCGCAAAATCCGACCACTTTTCGACCGCGTTTACGAGCCCAAGAGTAGCAGTCACTACCACAATCAACTGAACATCTGGTGTCAACGCATAGGAATAAGGCAGATCCAGTTTCAGGTCAACCAGTTTGTCAATCGGTCCACCAACCAACGTGAATATGAAGCCATTCCTATTTGTAAGTGTGCCCACATGATGATATTTATCTATACCTGCTGAGAAAGACCACGTCCCAGTCCCTCGACTATTCGATCATTATCCCCTTCGAAACTACGCTCGCCACGGTAGATCAAAGCCAAAGGCTCAGAAATCGTCAATGGATGCACTACGCAACGCTCCCGAGAGATCAAGACTTATTCGGTGGCAGTTCGAGTACGAAGGTATGGGTTTTAGGGCGACACCACATGGTGGGTATACTTTCATGCTATATTTTCTGGCTCATTTAATCAGTGGATACACGGTAGTTTATGGTGAACCTGCGCTCCTAAACGAACCTACTGTAATTGGACGCGGCGGAAGCAGGAACGCAGCAATGGAAGATTCAGCCCGACGACTGCTTGTTGGTCGCTACTACTGTGTAAGTTTGTCAGTGCTGAGTTGTATCCAGAGGGGTATTGAGTGTTGGTGCAGGTCTATCATTAGTTGTCCACTTGTGCTATGGGTAGTTTGTACACCCCTTCGTCTATCTATGCTCTCTTCGTATGTCCATTACTGTGAAGTTCTTTGACGAGGTTGTATATAGCTGTAGCCGTATGTTTATTCTTAATTATCACATTTATCTCGCGACAAACAGAACCCGCCCATGCTTTGACGCCTATTAGTAATCAGCCAATCACATTTACACCCGAGTAATATGTACCGTGTAACCCTTACAGAAGAAGATAAAAGAGGAAACAGCAGAGAGCTAAATGAATAGACACCTTAAGCTAGGGTCTATTTGACCCTAGCATAGGTCTTTTTCGGCGCTCGCTAGGGTCTTTTTCGGC
Source organism: Ceratobasidium sp. 428 (assembly GCA_019623705.1). Lineage (NCBI taxonomy): Eukaryota > Fungi > Basidiomycota > Agaricomycetes > Cantharellales > Ceratobasidiaceae > Ceratobasidium > Ceratobasidium sp. 428. The sequence goes on from WSTJ01000780.1 coordinate 16,448, forward strand.
ATAGGAAAACAAGGCGGTGGAGCCTTGTGGAGTCTTTTTTGACAGGTCCTAGGGTCTTTTTCGACGGCGCAAATAGACCCTAGCTTAAGGTGTCTAATAGCAGAACGATACTATCATACATTAATTGCTACCTTTAGAGGTGCATTCCTACAGCTATTGATACTAGGCATAGTCAGGAGATAGAAAACAGGAACGAAAATGAGTGTGGGATGTCTGCGACTAAAAATCGGATATATAGAATAGAAACAGTAAGATGGGGTATTAAGCGATAATACCAAGCTCGACCGATACAGTTCCCGTGTGCCTCAACCTATAACTCTCTACGTCTTACATTGTTGGACCAGCAGAGACACCAGCGGCTACTCCTCGTACAATGGCGCCGATGGCCTTCCCAACAGAACTTGCGCTCGAAGACCGTCTCCTGCCAGCCCCAGGCCTAGTAACCGATCCAGACATGGGTGGCCCGGAAGGCAATTCATCTACTAACGCACTCTCTAGTTTGGTTAAACCCAGCGCATCCTTCTCGGACTTTCGTTCAGCCGTAGACTCTGATGGAGTGGTAGGGGTACCACATCGGGGCGTGGGTTCTTCCGAACCGGGTACAGGACTCAATCGGTGCCCTTCGAACTGTGTCTCCAGTAGCCGGCGCACAGCAGGCACCACAACTTCCGCCTTGGCCTTCTCCGCGCACTTCACAGCAATGACCTCGGCACACTTGGCACGATCGGGTGCGTCGGCACATTTGCCAGGCATGTCAACTGCGCCGGGAGACGGGACGCAAGGCGAGGGTGTACTAGAGCTGCTCTTGGGCGACTTGCCTCCCGAACGAGAACAAGGAGATCGGATACCTCGGGGCGATACAGGAAGTGGGAACAAGTTCTCTTCGTCTGTGTCGTCTTCGGCACACGTGCGCGGGAGTGGACAAGGCAACGCGTGCGGATGCTTCAGTGCTTGTACGGCCGTAGCGCCACACCTGCGTGTAGCAAGCGAGGATGGCGGCGGGGAGGCATTACGCCGCTGGTAGACTTTGGACGATGATGGCTTGGCACTATCTTCAGTCTCTGATCCTTCGAGTGCAAGCATGTCTTCCCAGCCGAAAGTGCTATTGCTGCTGGGGTCGCGTAATCCAGCCTTGGCTTCGCGCTCCCGTTCAGCTCGGTCTTCCTTGAGTTTTCGCTTAGCACCGGCTGACCAGTTAACCGTTCCTTCTAATTGTGTACACGCAGAAACGCAGTCCGGACAGCATTCGCGTAGTGGGACCGTCATCGGAGACGAGGGAGGGGGGAGGCTATTGGATCGTGTAGGTGGCCGCACAAGCATTGTCGGGGGCGAAGAAGCACCCTGAGTTGAATGGGCAGCGGAAAGTCGCGGCCGGGCAATTGCAGGAGATCCAGCGACAGGCGATGAGAGTTGGTCGGCTGTAATCTGAGAGTTGGAACGATGAACAAGGCATGGCCTAAGCACAGAAGGCGGGCAGGGAGCGACATCGCATGGAACATGTTTAGTCTTACGGCCGAGACTAGAACAATGTATGTAAATATGAGCATGCGAGATGACGTCTAAACTGAATCAAAAAATCACGTACCCTGGGAGGCGAACACCCAGCAAAGCGCCCGTTGGGTTCTGGTCGCGATCAGGGTCGGAGACCCGTCGTTTTGCGGCCCATCCGCTTACACCAAGCATACGAGCCGCAAGCCCGGGAGATTTGACCGGGGTATCTGGAATGACGAGACATGTATCATGAAAGC
>WSTJ01000781.1:0-18192 GCA_019623705.1 Ceratobasidium sp. 428
TACATAACTCGCTCTTAGGTTGTTGCGGCTCCGAATCTTATAAGAGCCGCGCTTAGTCCTAGGGTCACGTGACAACTCGCTCCTCGCTCCTCATTACATAGGAGAGAACTTAGAGGAGTGACGAGGTAAGCGCCGAGGTCACGTGACCTTATTTGTAGCATTTGCGACTCCGGAGAAAATGCTATGAATCCTTATTAAATGTTCTCGTTCCGTTATGACTGTTGTCTGGGTCATAACAGCGAGGAACGTAACAAACTCCGCGCGGCAGGAAAATGCTTTGTATGCAAGGAACCGGGACATACCATCAAGGATTGCCCAACTCGCAATACCACAAAACCAGCAAGCGTCTTCAGCGCGGCGGTTCAGCTTAAGCACGACCTCATTGACAAACTACGCAAGCAGCGCAAACAGCCGTGCATTGACGTTGCCAGCATCCAACCCAATAACAACGCCCCCGGTACCAACGAATTCAAAGGAGACTCATCCTACGGTACGTGTGTTTCAGAAATCACACCTGCCAATACGCTACTCAACAAAATAATGGCCGCAGTGACCCTGTACTCCCAGCTCATTGTGGCGGATAACAACTGCTTCTGGATTACAAATAGGGACCTGGTAACTGTCGAGATGACGTACGCAGACATTGCAAAGCAAGTAAGGGAAACATACCTGTACGAAAATGACGAACGCACCCGTATTGAACTCGAAAACAATCAGGGCCCCAACCGACTACCTGATATCCCCGAAGAAGGCAAATTGCGTATAGAGAGCGGGGGCGAGCGGGAATTGCCTTATTGGAGCGAATCCGGCAACAAGGAAACCCAGATACCGTTAAGCACAGGGACACTTGGAAGGGACTTAAGCACAAACCTTAGTGAGACTATGCCAATCCCCGAGCGCCATTGGGACCTCAGCACGCAGCTGGCCGCAATGCGCCTGGATAAAAAGAACGGTGAGTCAAGCACGCAAAACGTTGAACAAAACGCAGCACGGCCCAAGGACATCACCCGCAAACTCCCTAAACGATTAGTCTTTCAAGCTATGATCAACGGGAAACCGGTACGTGCCTTGATTGATTCGGGATCCCTTGGTGATTTTATCTCTACCACAGCCGTCGATCAGCTCAAGCTCGAGCGCGAGGCCCTCACAAAACCAATCGGCCTCCAAATGGCAGTCGCCGGGTCGAGAAGCTCCATAAACTTTTCTGTGAGCGCAAGGCTGGGATACCAGGGGATTGACGAAGATTGTTGTTTTGATGTCATTAATCTCGATAATTAGATTTAATTCTGGGGACACCGTTTTTATCAATATTGTGTGATCTTATCTTTTAGCCCACCCACCGTATCCATAGGATGCACAAAAGCGCGACCTATTCAATGGGACACATTGTTAGTAATTGAATCGTTAGCGACTGAGTTATACGAGGAGGCAATCAAGGAGAGACGCGAGGCATTAAGGAAATATGGTGCGGACCTTTGCAAGTCCATGGCCAAAACTCCTTTACCACTGTTCTGCACGATTAACCACACAATGCCGCTCATAGATCCTACAAAAAAGTACCACACGAGGTGCGTACAGTGTCCTAAACCGTTGAAAGAACAATTTGACAAAAAATTTAGTGCGTACCTTAATACTGGCCGTTGGGAATTTTGCCCCGGCATCAACGCTATCCCCATGCTAATAATGATGAAAAAATCTAAAGATGGGAAAATGGCAGTCAGGACGGTCTTGGACAAGCGAGAGATTAACGCAAACACTCACAAATGCGCGTCGCTGCTCCCAGACATCAATGAGATCCTAGCTGAGGTTGCGCGCCACCCATATTGAAGCCTAGTCAACGGAAAGGACGCTTACAAACAGATCCGAGTCGTACCCGAGGACGTCAAAAAGACACTGTTCATGGCGCCAAACGGAATGATGGTTAGCAAGATTATGCAGCAAGGCGACTGTAACGCCGGAGTGACTCACCAAGCGTTGATGAACCATATCTTTGCGGACTACATTGTGAGTTTATGTACGTCTACCTGGACGACATAATAATATTTTCGGACACCGCGCAGGAGCACAAGATGCATATCAGGATGGTCTTTGACGTGTTACAAAAGGAAAAACTGTACCTTAGCCCGCACAAAATGCAGTTGTTTGCCAACAAACTTGAGATTCTAGGCCATGTGATTACGTCCGAGGGTATCTGAATGGCCCCGCATAAGGTTGATGAGGTCAAAAAATGGAAAGTGCCGAAGACTAAGGAACAGATCATGAGTTTTCTAGGCGCAGTGAGATATCTCGCACCAAATTGCGTGGGAATCCGGATTCCAATGGGCGTACTTTCAAAAAGCGCATCGGCCACCCAGCCATGGAGATGGGAAGGCACGGAACAGCGCGCGTTCAATGAAATCAAGCAAATTGTTAGCAAACACCGAAATGTGAATCGAAAGCCGTTAGATTACTCACCTGGCGCACCGAAGATAAACCTCACAACCAATGCGTGCTGCACGGGAGCAAGCGGGGTAGTAAGCCAGGGTGACGATCCAATGACCGCACATGTAGTCGCGTTTTGGTCTGGTAATTCACTGTGACTCAGCAGAACTATCTGGTGCATGAACAAGAACTACCGGCAAATAAAGAATCACTCGAACAATTCAGGAACATTTTACAAGGCACAAAAGTGCATGTCTGGACTGATCACAAAGCACTTGAATTCTTCACTACGCAAAACAAGTTGTCAGCAAGGCAAACGCGATGGATGGAAAAGATCAATGACTTCGACGTTGACGTAAAGTATATCAAGGGTGAGGATAATGTACTTGCCGATGCGCTGTCTTGAATGTATAGCAAGGAGCCCGAGGGCGTTGTTCGACACAAATCGGAATATATTAATAACACGGATCAAGAGACACATCATATACTGATAGCGTCAGTCAAAACAACAAAGCCACGAGAGGAAGTCACCGAACCTCTAAACGTAGGCGACAAGATCCGAGCAGAATTGGCTATACGCCTCGGACAAGATGAGCAAAAACCAGCGCCGCTTCGAGGCCAATGCGCGCGCAAACAAAACCTGCTGTACCAAAACCAGCCACAGCGTAAGAAACGGGCAGTAAAAGCGAAGAAACCGATTGACTCACCAATGGAGCAAAGTCCCAGAGCAGCAGAACAGGACACGCCAGTCCCACTGGTGGTAGAGCAGATAGCGGATAACAAGTTGGAATTGCCAAAACCACTGGAAACAAATGAGAAGAAAGGCAAAATCATTGAGCAAGACGACGACAAAAAATCACCAATTGAACCAGAAACCGCGCTCACTGAATGTGTAACCGAGTTCGCGCTGCCGGAGAGTCTTAAGGGGCAAAACAAGGAAGACGTAAATTTTGCGCATATAGTCACCGAACCTAGCCACTACCGAAATTTCAAAGTGATCAACGACGTACTATACATAAGGAAGGATGAAAATCTGCTTATGTGCGTACCAAATGTGAAAATTAATGGGAAATCAGTATGCGAGACGATCATCACTCACGCACACTCAATCCTCGCGCACTTGGGTGCTCGAAAGACGCTGCTATGGCTACGGACACAGGTATGGTGGAAGTTGATGGTAAAAGATGTACAAGACTTCTGCGAGACATGCCACACGTGCGCCGCGAACAAATCATCCACCAAAAAGCCGATGGGCCTACTACAACCAATGCCGGTACCATTGTACCCCTGGCAATTGATCGGGGTAGACTTTGTGGGACCGCTACCGGAATTCGAGAACCGATACGGAAAAATCGATATGATCATGACGGTAGTCGATAACTTGACAAGGATGGTGCATTTAATAGCGACTAAACAAGATTACACCGCGAAAGACATTGCAGAAGTCATATTCAAGCATGTTTACAAATTGCATGGCATGCCGGAGCAAATTGTGTCGGACCGGGATTCATTATTTACATCTACGTTCTGGAAAAGGCTGGGCAAATTAACAAAAATGACACTACAAATGTCATCAGCATATCATCCCCAAACCGATGGAATGACAGAGCGAGCTCAACGTACCTACACGAGATTACTGCGCATGTGCGCGGGAGCGAAGCAGACCGAGTGGGCAAGCAGCCTGGCAGCTATCAAATTCGCCATAAACTCCGCCAGATCTGAGTCAACCGGGCTGTCACCGTTTTATCTCAACTACGACCGGACCCCATCTCTGATGCTGGGCACAAAGTCAGAGTTTCCGGGCATGAACAAACATGTTGGGCGCATTAAGATGGCAGTGATGGCGGCACACGATGCAATTATTGACGCACAGGCCAAAATGACGAGGCAGGCGAATGAGCATAGGCGACCAGCAGACATAGATGAAACTGACTTGGTATAGGTGTCGACAAAGAACATGCGCATGCCAAAAGGGCTCGCACGCAAATCAGCCCCAAAGTATGTAGGACAGTACAAAGTATCCAGGGTCATCACTCCAGGGGCGTCGTACGAGGTGGAGCTGCAGAAAGATATGAGAGCCCGGGGCATACACCCCGTATTCCACGCGTCGCTCCTCAGGGTCCACTCACCGTTGGATGACCAAAGATTTCCCGGGAGGGAGTATGGCCAGGTACCAACAATCGGCGACTCGCCGCAGGAAAGGGCGGTCAACCGAATTGTGAGTCACAAAGGAAAAGGCCGCACGGCCATCTTTGAACTGCTTTGAAAGACAGGGGACCGCACCTGGGAACTGTATCGCGCAATTAGACACCTTGAAGCTCTAGACACTTACTGCGAGGCACACAGTGTGACTAGTGTTGGCAAACTGTCACCGGGACAATAAGATGAGTTGGAGGGGAGCGAACCGGAGGATTACAAGGTAAACCTGTTATGGTTAATGGGCAGTGAGGAAAACATTAAAAAAGACGAGGAAAACTCACCAAAGAACCCACCCTCTCCACCCGAAGCCAACTTTACATATACATCACTTGAGTTCAACACCATGAGCAACCAGCCAACAATCCAACACACCAGTGAGGGCCTCGAGCTCATCCTCAACGCTCAGAACAAGGTGATGGCGGAGTTGAACGATGCAATTGTACGGCTAGCGGGGACAATGATGAGGGGGCGCGGAGGGAAGACAACACACCGACAGCGCAAGGCGAGGGCACGAGCGGGCGAAGACGGCAAATCAACAGACAGACACCAAAGAGGCCACCCATACCAGCGTGGGAACAGGGGAAGAGGAAGAGGGGGCTTGAACACGCACTCACCAAACACTCATACCCACACCACCCATACACCTGACCTACTCTCGTTCACCCCAGTCAACTGGCACGACACCAGTTTCGATACGTCAGGCTCAAGCCAGTTCTCTGAGCACAGGCTGCTCACCGGCGCGCCAGGCAACCAAACAAACCCCACACCCACACCCAAGAACCCAGCCGTAACCGCATACGCACCGGCAAATGCAGGCAGCCACGCCAGCAGCCACGCCGCGAACAACACGGGACACAACACCCAACCCACCCCTTCCACTAGCCACAGTAGCGCCATGCACCCAAGCACCAACGTTGTAACCGGAACCCAAGACACCCTAGCCGTCCTAGCCGCCGAAACCCAAGTCAGAAACACAGAAGACACCGTAGACTACGGCAAGGACTACGAGATGGACGGAGCGGAAGGGCAGGGAGCGACCGCAGGCCACGTTTAGAACGGGCCACTTTGCGGCCCAGAAGGGCGAATGTGAGGTGCGTGCGTGCGCGCACCACACATGGCACAGCCAGAGGCTATGCCCATCTTATCTCTCGTTTACATATCACGGACACTCGTTATCCATTTCATAACCGAACCCTTACTCTCGTTTACCGTGTATATAAACCGGGCTCTGCTCCTCGAGCATCCCCAGCATTCCTTCAAATCAAGACTTTAGCGAGCTATTGCTCGCGTGCGCCAGTGACGACTTGCCCCTCTCACTCTACGTTCAACAGCTTGGTTCTACGAACCTCACAGAATGTCGTGACCTCAGCCACGACCCCCATCTTATTCTCGTGGCTCACTCTTTTACTTGAGCCACACTGCCCTGAATGGCACCTTCTAGGACCCGCCATTCACATTACAACTGAGACTTACCCTTTGAGACTCGACAAAGCTTTGCACAGTCAACCACAGCACTCTTCTTTCCTAGTCACTCTTTGACGAGTGGCCGACTCGTCGTACTTGACCAACTCGCCTTTGTACTGCCTTGCCTACCATGTATGACTCGCTTACGCACAGACCACGTAGATACAGTATATAAGGCCTGGCAGCAAGCCTGGAAACCCCAGCTTGCTTTACCTCGTCAATAACCATCAAATACTATCATATCTTTACCACTTCACTTTACATAAGCACAAGCCACTAGATAGTCGTCTTTACTTTCACTAGTCAAAGACTTTACCTTAAGATCGGACCAGCGACTTTGCGATCTTAAGCACCTCCAAGCAACTTAGTCAATCGACTAGAGTGTGAGACTTGCGAACACCCTTCGGAGCCACTTAGTCAATCGACTAGAGTAGAAGACTCACCATCAGTACTTAGCTAACAAGCGCCGCCTAAGTACTTCGGATTGCCACCCCATATAGTCCACAAGGGATACACGAGACACTAAGGACCATTCAGCCACGAGACCCCAAGGGTCTAACCTAGCACCAATCATCAAGCCACGAGTCCAAAGGGACTAGCGCCACGCATCAGATCTTAAGTAAGGCTATTAAGCGCCTTAATCTGTCACTTTCTGCCCTTAGTACATAGTCCTAGAACAGGTCGTGACAGTGAAGGTGTTGTGGGACGTTTTGGATTTGTTCACATTGAGTTGCCAGACTGGTATGGAGGCGCTAACAGTTTGAGTGTCTTTGGGCGTGTTGTTCATTGGGAAGGGTTGAAGCTACCCGGGAAAGACACACACTCGTGGGATGTGGAGACAAACGTAGCAGTGGACGTGGCGGAGCTGACAGTGAGAACGGAGGACACCAAAGCAGAACGGAGTCGAGAGTGGGGGGTCATAGATGGGCTAACAACAACCTTGGTTAGTGGGAAGTGCGCAGATTTCCCACTCTTGATGGAGAGGCAACCCATCCCCTTGTCAAGGCCTGGGGCACGTCTAGCTGGCGGTGGGGAGGATGGCAGAGAGGTTGGCCTGACTGGTGTGTTGGGGTCCTCCTCGGCGGCGCCTGCATTCTCTGCATGACTCTTGCTGTCCCAAGCATCAGATTCGTAGCCGGGATTGCAACTGGCAGTGGTATGGGCTTCGCGGCTATCTGTTTCAAGTGTGCAAGGAAGTCAGCTTGCCTGATTTCGCTGTTCTTGTCTGCAACATTGCCTGTTGTGAGAGGGGGTGGGCAGCTGGAGGTGGGGGTGGAGGGGTGTGGGCAAGAGACGCTGGGCAGGGGCAGGCATGGGATGTCAGTTGTGCATATTCGGCTAGGGCTTTGGCCATGGACATGTCTGTACGCTTGGGGTCAAAGTATCTGGGTCTGTTTTCTGGCTTTCTCCTATTGATCTTTTTGCACTCCTCAACAAAAGCGGGGCAGTACCTAGACCAGGATGCGTGCCTATCAGATTGGCAGCTTACGCAGAACCAGGTACTTCAGTCGGGACAGTTAGACGAGCGGTGGTCATCTTCACATTGGTTGCACACGTCTCTGTCATACTTGCAGCCTGCCGCGCGGTGTCTGTACCTCTGGCACTTGAGGCAGCATACTGGTTCTTCTTCAATCCGTTTGAACTCAATGTCTAGAGCATCCATGCATCCCTGCCGGGATATCAAGTTTCAGCGGTTTTTGGGACCTGAGCAAAAGCTTGAGCACTGCTCTTGTCTGATCCAGTTGCCTGCAAGCAATTGGTTTGACCCACAAGCAGTGGAGGATACTGCCAACTTCAATCTGGTTTTTGCGCCTGAGGTTGTGGATGGAGGCTGGATCGTCTGGGTTAAAAAGGGTTGGAGCCGTGTATAGGAGAATCTCCGCGCGCTGGCCCTTGCAGGTGAAGCTCCCCAGGTTTTGCTCAAGCGCCTTGGCTACCGAGACAGTACTGAGCAGGGCCGCATGGTGACGGTTGACGCATTCAAAGAGGACCCCTCCGCTAGGGATGCGGGTGGTTTTGGCAAAGGGGATGTATGGGGCGGATTTGAGGCCTAGCTTGGGGCAGAGGCCCCTGTTCTTGAGCTGGTCCCAGGTGCAGGACAGTGCAGCGGTGAGCCACTTGACAAGTTCAGCGCTTGACTTCTTGTCCATCAAGCTGTCCACGGCTCCGGCGTACAGCTGGATGAGGATGGTGGCCACCTGTTCGTGTGCCCTCTTGATAGCTCTAGTTTTACAATCTTGTGTGGGGTCGCCTCCTGCGGAGAGAATGCGGGAGCAGCTTTGCTGGGTGTGGGTCCTTTATGCGTGCAACTATTGCTTGAGGTGACCTTGCTCCAAGACTGATCCTGGGCAGGAGGGTTCTCTAAGGGGGCGGTGAGTTTAGTCTGGGTGTCTTTCGTTGCCTGCTTGGCTATTTTGGCCCTGGCAGAGAATTTCGCTACTTCGCCGATGAGAGTGTCCACCTTGTTGCCAACTTTGTCGTCAACAAGGATGGGGTATTTGACTAGCTTAAGCACTTTATCCATCTTTTGATCGAGGGCGTCCGATTTCTCTTTCAGCAAGTCTCAGTTGCTTTGAACCCCATCCGTAAATTCAAAGGCTAAGGGAACTAGTAGAGCTATGGCGGTAAGGACCGGGCCATGACCTGCCGCGGTGACGCCCGGAAATAGGGCAAGACCATGTAGCGCTGTGATGATAGTTTGCGGGCTGTATTTTTCCCTCTTTGTTATGAGCACATGTGAGAGCAGTAGTGTGTGTGCCGCGTCAGGGATTTTGGCAGAGGGACTGAAGGCGTGGGTTCAGGGACTGCGGGGGTGGCACTTTGGTCTACAGGGGTCACAGGGGCAGAGTCCAAGACAAGTCACGTCCCGCGACGCATCTCAGTTCTAAAAGATTTGGTTTTGCTAGCCATTGAGACACAAAAATTAAGCAGAAAAAGCCGACAGGAGCTGAGAGAGAGAGAGGAGAGAGAGGGGGAAAGAAAACGCGAGAGTGCAAGAGAAAAAACCGGTGTCAGACGAGGTTACTAGCATTTTTATGGGGTCCTAGCGATGCCGATGGTGGTTGTTTTTTCTCCAGTGGAGTATATCTGTATGCTCAGGCTGTCCTCCATGTCTAGAAGGCACTGTGGACACTAGTTTTGCACACACTACAGTGAATGGTGTAATGTGGGGGAGGTGTTCAACTTCGGTCTCATAAAATGGGTGACAGGCACTCTGGCTTTTGCTTGTTGTCATGATCCTTGATCAAGAAATCCTTGTCTCCCTCGCTTCCATCCAAGTGCCACGTCTGGTAGTCGGTTTTCAGGTATCCCTTTTGCTTATGTTGCTTATTTCTCGCTGGCTTCTGTTATTTCTCCGTTTGCTAGCCTACTGTCGCCTTGTAGCTTGTGCAAGTGTCAGTTAGATGTGTTGTCCTGTGTTCTCGCGTCTTGCTCCCCTGTACCCGCTTAGTGCTGGCATAATCGTTCGATTTGTCATGCTTGCAGTACATAAACCTGGTGAATTGTTCTGGTTAACTCCAAAAACAATTCACCTTGACTTTTCCCCACTTGTCACAACCCAATAGGAAGTGAACTTGTAGAATGCAGGACCTAGAATGACTCAGGAACTCTGCAGCACAGTGAAAATTGGTGAAACAACGATGTGAATCGTTTTTGGGTTAACCAGAACGACTCACACTGTTTATATATTCAAGAGATTACAAATCAAACAATCACGCAAGCACTAAGCGAGTAAGAGCGGGTGGAAACGACAGTAGAACACATGGACATCTAAGCGACGCTTGGACAAGTGCACAAGCTGACAGCAAGCAAGCAAGCGGAGAAATAGAGGAGAATAAGCGGCATAAGTGAGGGTGTACATGCAAACAGGCTACAAGACACGGCACATCCAGGAGGGGGAAGACAGACATGGATGTCTTGATCAAGGATCATGACACCAGTCCACCCACCTGAGTGCATTCTCAGACATTTGGAGTTGCCTGAGTTCACTTCCCCATGTACAACTTCACTTCTTGACAGGTTGTGACACTTGTCTTCTGGACCATACAGAGAGCATCAGCGCTAGGAGTGAGTGGAGATTCTGCCCCGACACTGATGCCACGACCAATTGTTTGGGGACTGTGGGCTGCCCAGGGCGAGGGGGTACCCAAGACTGTGCAGGCTGCAGTGTTGGCCATAGAGGTACAGGAAGATTTCGAGGGATATGAGCCTGGGTTGTTGTTTACCAGGTAGTCGTTATGGCCAGATATTTGGCCGTTGTGGTTGGCAACATGTAAGCACAGAGTATGGTCAAGCGGAGGTGTAAGGAAATGAAGCCAGAGTGAGGCACAACAGGCCACAGCCTTGGAGAAGGAGTTCCCAAGGTCACAACTTGTGAGGAAGTCAATATGGGAGTAGACGTTAGAGTGTGGGTGACTCCGAATGTCTTAGAGGATACTCAACATGGTCAGAAGGGTGAAACGATGGGCAGATTGATTCTGGGTAAAGCAGGATAATTCGCTGATTTCATGCATGGCATTTGTCATGACCCTCAGATCATGACATCTCACGTCTCTTGCCCCTCCTCCGTCTGCCCTCTGTCCCATGTGCGAAACCAGTGTCTTTGTCATGCGCTCTTGCTGATTCTTGCTTCATGGTTTGATTTCTCCATTCGCTTGCTTGCCGTCGCCTTGTGCACTTGTGCAAGCGTGGCTTAGATGTGTGCGCGTGTGTTCTTGCTTCCCGCTCGCTTGTACCCACTGAATACTCGCGTATTTATCTGATGTCACAACCCGTGAGGAAGTGAACTTGTGGATGGAGTTTTGAGTGCTTGACAACTCCAAATGTCTTAGAGATTGTTTAGCACAGTGAAGAGTGGGGAAAAGACGAGGTGAATTGTTCTTGGGGTTAGCCAGAACGATTCACACTGTATATATATTGCAGCAACTACTTAAGCGAGCATTGTACAAGCCACAAGGCACAACTAAGCGAACTACAAGCGAGAAGAAGGAGAAGACATCTAAGCGTCGCTTGCACAAGCGCAGGAGGCGACGGCAAGCAAGCGAGGGAGAACACAAGGCAAGACAAGCGAGAACAAGCGATACTAAGCGAGAATACAAACAGGGAACAATGGAAATGGCCGGTACGCCGGAGAGCGACCAGGGGATTGAAGGAGGGGTAAGACAACTGGGATGTCTTGATCAGAGGATCATGACATCTGATCTGTAGTCTTTGCCATGTATAAACCTTGTAAATTCTTTGGTTTAATCCTAAGAACAATTTGCCTCATCTTTTCCCCATCACACTCTACGGTTCAATATCTCAAACATTTGGAGTTGTCTGTATTCATCAATCTCTTACTCACATTTTTACTTCCTGACAGCATGTGTCACAAGTCAGAGAACTAGGCTAGTTCTAACAAACACAGGCCAGCCTAGCAAGTACAAAATGACAAAGACACGTAAACAATGCCTGCACAAAACACAAAGTTTGGTAATCAAGCAGGTGGAGTAACAAGTCAAACAAGCAACGTACAAGCGAAATAAGAGCACATAGACATGGAGATACATGTGAGGCAAGCACCGTAAATGGTAAGGTAAGGTGAGACAGGAGAAGAAGTTTGCAAAAATTGAGGAACATGACATCCAGTGGTCCATGAATGAGCTTCACTTAACTGTGTTAAGACATCAGGAAAAACCTGCATGGGTTTGGAGCTCACGAGTAGGATTCAGACAAACTGCTTACAAGAAGACCGGTTAGCATCCTCTTGTTGGAATTTGGGGGTCGGTGAATCCTCTTGGTGGGAATTAAAGTCCTCTGGACCCAGCCGATTGATCAGAAGGACTTCAAATCCACCAGTAGCCTGAGAAAGTGGATCCCCATCTTTGACTCCTTCCCTTCCTGGATAGTTGTCACAACCCATGAGGAAGTGAACCTGTGGATGTAGTTTTGAGTGCCTGGCAACTCCAAATGTCTTAGAGCTTGCTCTACACAGTGAACAAGGGGAAACGACGAGGTGAATCGTTCTTGGGGTTAACCAGAACGATTCACAAGGTTTATATATTGTAGCAAAGTGGTAAGCGAGCAGTGTGCAAGTCACAAGGTACAACTAAGCGAACTACAAGCGAGAAGAAGGAGGAACACATCTAGGCGGCGCTTGCACAAGCGCAAGAGGCGACGGCAAGCAAGCGGGTGATAGCACAAGGCAGAACAACCGAGAACAACCGAGAACAACCGAGGGAACAGATATAAGGCAATTGGAACTGCCAGCAAGGCAGAAAGCGACAAGGGAAGTGAGGAGGGGCAAGAGAGAAGAGATGTCTTGATCAGAGGATCGTGACAATAGTGTAGCTGGACAAAGTACATCTTGAACATCTTATTTTGCTGTATCTCTTGATTCAAGCTTGGGACTGTGATATGTCATGATCCTCAGATCAAGTTACGGTTTCCTTCTTACCCCTGCCTCTTGTGCCACGCTGCCTTGCCTGTCTGCCTTGTTGGTTACCTTCCTGCCACTTGTGTCGCTTTTTGTCTGCTTGTATACTATGTTAACCGTCTCGTTGTACAAGCGTCACTTAGATGTGTATGCACTTTTTCTCCCTTGTGTACTTCGCCTAGCTGTCGTTTGGAGCGTATCTGTGATATACTGTCATGATATTGATCAAACATGTATATTCCTTTTGCCCCCGTCCATGTGCCGTATCCTGTAGTCCACCTGTCTATACTTCTCCCGCTTATATCCCGTAGTGCTCAATTGCTTCCCATGTTCCTCCGCTTGCTTGCTTACCAGCACCTTATGCTTGTGCGAGGGTCCCTGAGATCTGTTTGCCCGTGTTCTCGATTTCCGCTCGCTTGTACTCGCCCAGTGCTCGCTCAGCTCTCTGATTGGTAACACCTGCATTATATAAACAAAGTGAATCGTTCTGATTAACTCCAAGAACGATCCACCTGGTCCTTTACCCAACCCACAATACTCAGTGCGTTTCCTGAGACATCTGGAGTTGCCAGAGTCCACTTTGACGGGTTGCGACATCGAATGTATGCAAGCACAACAAAAAAGCCTTGTACTTCTACGTGGAGTGGGAATGGAAGTGTCATGATCTCTGATCAAGAAATCCCTGTGTCCCTTGCTCCCTTCCAAGTGCCACGTCCGGTAGTCGGTTTTCAGGTATCCCTTTCGCTTATGTCGCCAGATCAAGACATCCTGGTTGTCTTGCCCCTTCTGCATTCCCCTTGTCGCTCTTTGCCGTGCTGGCAGTTTCTATTGTCTAATGTCTGTTTTCTTGCTTATCCTCGCTTGTGCTACCTTGTGCTTCCCCTCGCTTACTTGCCGTCGCCTCTTGCGCTTGTGCAAGCGATGCTTAAATGTGTTCCCCCTTGTTCTCGCTTGTAGCTCGCTTGGTTTTACCTTGTGACCTGTACACTGTTCGCTTAGTGCTTTGCTACAAGATATATAGCGTGTGCATCGTGCTGGTCAATCCCCGGAACGATTCACCTCGTCTTGCCCACACTCTACATTGCAGAGGGCATCCTCTGGGACATTTGGAGTTGTTTGTGTTAACTATTACACTCACAAGTCAACATCCTCACGGGTTGTGACAATTGCATCCGAGCTGGACTTGAAGGCCGCCGCCCTGGTTGCCGCGTTCTGCCGGAACTCAAGCCCTTTTTGTCAGAAGCCAGCTCATTGAGCACTCTATTGGCAGAACTATCACCACACTTGAAGACCTGATCACCACCACATCCCTGATCGACTGTTAACTCGCTCTGTGAGGCTCGCCGGAAGACTCAGGGCATGTCCGCGACGAGCGCAAAGCCCGCCGCCAAACTAGTCTTGAACAAATGAGTCAACTTTGTCACTGTGGAGATTTGGGAGAAGCGTAAGAAGGCGGAGAATGCGTCAAGTTTGAAGATCCCAAACTCAATTTTGAGAACAACAGGAATGGTTGCGTGATCAAGCCTAGTAACCACCCCAAGGCGACTTCAGGCAAGGCCGCGAACTTAATTCACTTGGATGACCCTGTGGAGTTGGGAAAAGTCCAAAATAGCCTATCTTCACTGTGTCTGGCACAGCCCTGTTCCGCCCAATGTCTTCAGAACCACTCACGCAATTTGCTGCCAAGCGATCAAATGCTTTTCGGCTGCTCCCCATCAACAATGTGCGAACCACAGACCCTACTCAACTCGTTATCATTGACTCCAGGTCCTCCGCCAAGCTCACAGACCCCCTCAAGTGACTTACCATACATCCACACTCCTGACAGAGCTTTCCACTACTCGCTGCGTGGTCGGCATCAGCAGCAATGTCATGATCCTTGATCAAGACATCATCTTCTCTCTTGCCCCTTCTTCATGTGCCACGTCTTCTTGTCTGTTTCCTTGTATTCCTCTCGCTTACCTCGCTTGTCCTCGCTTATTTCCCTCTGTTACTCCGCTCGCTTGCTTGCCGTCGCCTTGTGCACTTGTGCAAGCGTTGGCTATATGTGTTGTCATGTGCTTTCGCTTCCCGCTTGCTTGTACTCGCTTAGTGTTCGCGTAGTTTCAAGATTTGTAATGCTTACAAGATATAAACAGTGTGAGTGGTTCTGGTTAACCCCATGAGCAATTCACCTGGTCCTTTCCCCATTCTACACTGCTGAGGACATTCTCCAAGACATTTGGAGTTGCCTCAAATCCGTTCTTCATTCACAAGTTCGCTTCTTGACGGGTTATGACAAGCAAGGAGGTCAAAAATAGAATCTGCTTCAAGTGCAACCTGACCTTCTCCGTAGAATCACATCCTTTCACACAGTCGTTTCGTCTCTTCCTAAGAGACAGGGACACTATGCTTGGATTACCCTGGCTGAAGCTGGCCAACCCGGACATTGATTGGCTGACCATATGTGCGCTCACTACTGGACCCTTGACAGGGAAGGCTGAAACAGTCCCTGATGACAGTGAAGCACCTCTTCACTTCCAGAAGAGTTCCATGAGTTTATGCGTGTCTTTGGCGCTAAGTCTTCACAACGCCCCCTGCTCACAGCTCTTATGACTGCGACATTCCCCTGGAGGAGAGCAAAGAAATTCCCTCTGACCCAATGCATTGCATGACCCCCGCGGGGACCACAGCCCCGAAGGAATGCATTGATGAAGAACTTGCTGCCGGCAAGCTCAGGGCCAGCACGTTCCCTGCTGGTACCCCTTTCATGTGGGGTCAAGCGCTCTGTTGGCTGATTACCCTCGGTGGATATTTACCGATGCCTACATAACATCACCATCAAAGACTGATACGCGTTGCCCCTTTAAGGCGCTCGAGCTGATTGAAAAATTGCGGCACACAAAAAATCTTCATCAAGCTAAACCTGAGGCAGGGCTACAACAACTTCAGGATCAAGGTGGGAGACGAGTGGAAGACCGCTTTCCGCACCAGATATGGTCACCTTGAGTACTGGGTCATGCACTTTGATCTTACAACCGTCCCCGCCGTGTTATAGCGCTTCATGAACGGCATCTTTAGGGATCTGCTCCTTGGCTATGTGATTGGGTACTTGGATGACATCCTGATCCTCTTCAATAACTGGGAGTATCATGTCAAGTGTGTGATTTAGGTTACCAGGTGCTAGTAGGAGCACCAGCTGTGCTGCAACCCTGACAATTGCTTTTTTTGTCACCGAGGTCACTTACATCGACTTGGTTATTACCCCTGATGGCATCTCAATGGAAAAGGACCAGGTCAAGGATCATGGCATATCAATGAGAAATAACAGTGTCAAGAATCATGCACTAGCCTACACCTCGGAATGTGAAACAGGTACAGAGCTTCTTAGGGTTTGTTGATTCTACCGACGATTCATCAGCAAATTCAGCTCTATCGCCCTGCCCTTGCACAACGTGAGGCACAAGGATCAACCTTGGGCCTGGGAAGATGCTCTACAATCAACGTGTGAAGCGATAAAGGCTGAGATCTGCAAAGAAACCGTGCTGGGTCATCATCATGAATCACAGTTCTGCAGTTCGGAGATTGACGTTCCTGGGACGGCCCTCGGCATGGTGCTATCACAACGGCAATCTGGACACTTGTATGCTATAGCTTTCCTCGCCACCACCTTCTCACCGCCAAGCTGGTCAATGACACCCATGACAACAACCTCTTGGCTGTTCTACACTCGTTTGAACACTGGCACCTTTTTTGCCGAGTACTGAACAGCCTGCAACTGTACACACAGATCACAAAAACCTGTGAAACTAGAGGAAAGCAAGGGCCTTCAACCAAAGGTATGCTCACTGTCATATGTTCCTAGCATCTCACAAATTGGCAATTGCACACCGAATTGGGAAGCAGTCTGAGAAGCCGGGCGCTCCATCAAGGCGCACTGATCACACTGACAGGGAGCCGGTGCTTCAGGTAATGCTCCCGGAGTCTGTGTTTCACGGCTATGCCGGCGAAAGCTCTGCCTCAATGATGGACGATATCAAGGATGCTCTACCTGACGACCTCTGTCTTGAGCTTGTGGTATCCGCAGCTTGTGACCCTTATTCCCGCTGAAGACCGTTGCTGCCAAGTCCAAGGACTACACACTGGAAGACGGCCTGTTGTTCTACCAAGCCAGGGTTGTTGTCTCTGATGAACCTGAGCCCAAGCAGGCGTTGCTGTCTCACTTACATGACACACCGGCCGCTGGACACCGGGGACACGCCCGAACCCTTGAGCCAATATCCAGACACTACTATTGACCCACGATGGAGTTCCAGGTCAACCGCTATTTGAACTCATGTGAGATCTGCCAAAGGAGTAAAGGCCACAAGAAGCACTTTGCTCTGCAGCCGCTGGCCATCCATGATGGCCTTGGGAAGATGTTATGTACAATTTCATTGTCAAGTTGCCGAACAGCAAAGGCATGAACAGAATACTGGGTGTTGTGGACACCTTCACCAAAAAGGTGCACTTGATGCCTTGCCAGGTGATCCGCACTACTGAGCATGTTACAGATTTGTTCCTGCAGCATGTTTAGAATATACATGGCACTTCCAAGTGCACAGTTACTGCAGAGAATTAGTATTCACCGCTAAGCTTCTCGAGGCCTTGTACAAGTCCCTCCAGATCCACCCCTTGTTCTCCACGGCGTTTCACCTGGCGTCCAACGGGCAAAGTAACATCAAGAACTAGTTGGTTGAGGTAGATCTGCGCTTTTGTTAACCACAAACAAACTGACTGGTTGTTCCTGGCTGAGTTCTGTCACAAATACTCCAAGCGCAATGGAACGGGCAAATCCCTTTCTTTGACCACTCCCCTGTACCCATCCTGCACTGGAACCCACCGGGATACCAGTTGCTGACGACAGGGCTACTGAGCTACATAGGACAATTGAGAAGATGAAGGCTACATTCCAATGGACACAGGAACATTATAAGAGCGCTTACAAGGGATCTGTACAACCTGAGTTCTCACCTGGCAACAAGGTCTGGTTCCTGAGCACACGTAGCACGTTGCAGCAACCCAGCAAGAAGCTTGACCATAAGCGCTATGGTCCCCTTGTTGTTGAGGAGCGCATTGGTTCACACGCGTACAGGTTAAAGCTCCTCGACACCACGAAGACTCACAACATGTTCAATGTTTGTTCACTCTCCCCGGGACTGAGGACCCCCAGTTCAAGCCCACATTCACTCCGTCACCTCCCGTGGTCACTGAGGAGGGTAAGGAAGAGTTCCACGTGGGGAAGCTGCTTGACCGGAAGGTCCAGAACGGCCAATGGCACTACAGGGTCGAATGTCAGAGCTATGGATCGCATGGAGACGCATGGGAACAGGCTAAAGAGCTATCTCACTTGGCAGGGTTGATACATGAGTTGCAAACGAACCACCCGGCCGCGCCGGCGCCCAAAGACCATGTGCCTAAGAAGCTGCTACCAGTCGACAGCAAGAAGACCAAGGATTGTTCCATCAAGCGGAAATCCTTTTGCTTTGCACTGCTGCACGCTGCTACTGCCCTACTCACTTCCCAAGTTGCTCAGACTCATTCATTCCCCCCACGTCGCCCCGCCAACATGTCATTGCCCCTGGACATCGACCACATCTGTCATGATCCTTGATCAAGACATCTCTCTTTCTCTTCCCCCCCCTTCATGTGTCGTCTTCCTATTCTGTTTATCT
>WSTJ01000782.1:0-18180 GCA_019623705.1 Ceratobasidium sp. 428
GTGGCCTTGGCACCGTAAGCTGGGTTCCCTTCCCTGTCGCCGGTTACTCATGGCGTGAAATTTCCAAGGCATGTCTTCTGGGGTGCTTTTTCGGTGCGTGTCGCTCACACGAGCATGCTGCTTCATACCTGAACATCATACACAAGAACAACGGCCAATTTTGTATCGCAGGTGTGTGTACTTGTTTGTACGGCGCTGCTGATACTAAAAATAGTAATCTGGCGCGCGCAGCGAAGCGCATATATATACACGAATCTGTGTATGAGCGTGTGCGGGATGCACTCGTTGCCTACGCTCGAGGTATTGTCGTAGGGGATGGAGCGCGCGAGGGTACTCAACTTGGCCCAGTCCAAAATAAGGTCCTGTGAGCATGTCATCAACGGAGCCGTATATTATCTGTCTCACACATGTTGACATTGTGGCACAATCTCCTATTGCTCGAATATAGATTTGACAAGCTGCGCAGAATCTTCGAGGACACACACACACGAGGATGCAAATTCGCTCTCGGGGGCGAGTTCCCGACTCTGGCAAGCGCTGGTGGCATGTTTGTTCCGATCACAATCGTGGACAACCCCCCAGAAGATGCTCGTATCGTACAAGAAGAGCAGTTTGGTCCAATTGTGCCACTGTTGAGATGGTCTGATGAGGAGGATGTGGTTCGCCGTGCGAGTGAGTACATTCACGTGTGGAATGTGCTAAGTTTGATTGATCTTATATTGAATAGATGCAACAGAATATGGGTTAGCTGCATCAGTCTGGGGCGGAGACTTAAGCCAGGCTATGCGTATCGGGCGGCGAATTCAAGCGGGCAGTAAGATTCAGGTGGCTTTCTCTTCTTGGCTGGCAACTGATGCAACATGTCCAGATGTTTGGATTAACGAGATTCACAAGTTTGGGCCAACAATTCCTGGCGGAGGACACAAACATTCTGGAATTGGTGTTGAAAACGGCCTTGAAGGTTTGGTTCACTGGACCAACCTGCAGACAATGTCGATCAACAAGTTTGGAATCGCAGCGATGTGAGAAACATCTAGGGTGTCTCCGTATAATACATGTTTGTTATAGAATAAGTTGCTAATGTTCTAACTTCTTATATTCTTACGCTTTTCGTACATTCTCTGGGGGAACACAAAGCTATATTTTGAAAAGCGCCAGTCAAATTTATACTACCTAATCCAGCCTTAGAACTCATCACAAACTTACAATCAGCCGGCACGGTACTGCCATCTACTGCCTATTCAATGATACATGTGTATGATTATCAATGATGTCTTACACAGTAGCGTTCCGAGAGGTTTCCTGGTCGCTGGCCTACGACCGGATGAGTAGGTGCCTGTTACAGTTCACCAGGTTGCCGCCTCTTCTCTCATCATTTGGTGCATTTCACTCATAGATCATCGTTTTGGTTACTTGCCCTAGTACTCCCAGTGATTGGGGTTGATGTGGGTGAGCCGCTCCAGATTCAACCCGAGCCACACGAAGCCACGTGATGTAATCTATCCATAGTTGACATAACTTAGTATCGTAACATGGAGTGCAGTCTCTGGTGGGTTAGACTCGTGCTAGTCGCCGACTATTCCCGTCAGCAGTATTTGTGAGTACTGCGGGGAGGGTATTGCCACGAGACTTGACACAGTAATCTGCGAGAACCGCTGACTGAAACTATCGGTACGTGACGGTGTCATGCCGGCCTGCTACCAAATTTCTGACATACCGTTGTTGGCCTCCGTATCACGTATACCTACGTTCGTCATCATAGACACCATCCACCATATGATCTGCCCGACCAGGCCGTCCAAATGTGACCTTTCGGACATGCTCGGCCACCTCAACTAGGCTTTGATGGATATATGCGTTTCTTGCACATGGCAAACTAGCCAGACTACCTTCTTCCACGGTCCATCGGACCGCCTAATTACCCGAGTACCAACTGCTATCCGGCACATTGGCCTCACCCATCTTTGCATGCCAAGTAGACTAGCCCATCAACGTTAATCCAACGGGCTCCTATCTACTTATGGCTCGTCCATTCCCTTTGCGCAACGAACTCGTGGACATGAGATCGGGCTGAGGGCATCTCGAACAAACGATCGGCACGCCATAAACTGGGTATAACACATGCTCGAGACATCGGGCGTTGGCCTCCCTAAAAGGCTACCGTAACATTTCCTGGCCGTGTGTTAACCGTAGCTTTCCCCGGTCATCCTCCAAACCCGGTTTACATCACGATTGCAGGGGTTCAGGAGGTCGCGTGCTGGGATTGACGGGCAATGTAAATCAACTTGCCTGCAATGACTTGGACGGATGAGGAGATGACGCATCGCGGAATTTACTAACAAGGTTAGCCATTTGTGCGAATCACGTTGGCTCCCAGGTGAGCCTAGGTGTACTAAGCTTGTGTGGGAATGATTAGAAGGCATCCAGTTGGGACACCCTTCTAAAGCGGACTTTGCTTCTAATCAATTGGTTTATTGTTGGATCATCCGGTTGATAAAGTTAGACGTATAGCTTGTTGAGGATTGGCGCAAGCGTAATCTGTACTTTAGTCGAGTGCTCGAGATAAATGTAGTTTCTCAGGCATGAGGTGGCTCGTTTTCGGTGCGGTAGAAGGATAAAACAAATAAGAACAGGTCAAATACGCCGCATTTAGAGAAACTGCTAAGCCCGCCGAGTAAATTCTACGCATATAAAGCACTTATCTACCAACAATAGATTTCTTGAACACCAAACTTGACTACCGATTCCCATACGCCCACTACTCGGCGTGTTCGCATACTCTATAAGTCAGTCGTGAGGTATTCAGAAAGTCTGCTCCTGGACCCACGAGGCGCGGACATCCAATCACTATTACCCGACCGGAGTTTAGGATCACAAACCAGCTCGAGCAACCACGTAGTATAAACTTATTGGCCGGGTTTATCGTATTGTCGCCTAGGTTCAAGCACTTCGTGGCTGCGCCCGCGCGGTAACCAGCTCCAGCACAGGTGGAACAGCAATAGCCGAGCTTGTGGGTATTATTGCACTCGTCAATCTAACACCAGCAGGTGCGATATAAGCTTCTCCTAGTCAGCTCTCGTATGGCCATTCGCAAAGCGAGAGCTTCGTATCTTGTGCTCACAGACGCGAGCTGACAAGCATAAGGATCGAAGCATGGTACATTATAGTTATTCCATAGACTTCTTTACCGCAGACTACCCCGCATACGGTGTAAAAGTGTAAGTGAGATGCCCAGCACAAGGCGAAGAGTTGAACGCATGTGGGGGAAGGGTGTAGCACGTGGTCACTGTGTGGCACTTTGGGCTTGTTGACGCGACTTGATCAGCCACCTTCTTACCACCACCATAATAATAAATAGCCTTTTCAGCTTTCGGCTTTATCCCCTTATACTCCTACTACTCCCGTAAATCTAAGGCAAGTTCAGACCGTACGTGCTGGCCGTATCTGAATACTAAATTGTACTCAACGCCCACAGATGACTGACCGGGCACAAGACGCGTCGACGGGCGAAGTTTCCAAGGAGGGACCCAAGGCGATCATTAAGAACGTTGATATGTCTGAAGACATGCAGCAAGAGTCGATCGATATAGCTACTTCCTCTTTGGAAAAGTTCAACATTGAAAAGGACATTGCTGCGCACATCAAGCGTGAGTTTGACAGGCGCTATGGCACTACTTGGCACGTAGTAGTTGGAAAGAACTTTGGGAGCTACGTCACGCATGGTAAGCTGAAAGTATTTTATGAGTTGGACAGCTCATCAACGCTATCCTGTTTGATTTTAGAAACGAAACACTTTATTTACTTTTACATCGGCTCGCTAGCTTTCCTCATCTGGAAGGTTCGTCTCTACCTTCCCCAAGTTTTAATTTGGCTCTGCTAATACTTTCCTCTCTAGTCGTAACAATAGAGACATCCCCGATCCCTGGTTCTCGGTCCCATTCTGCATGACAGTGCGTCGGCAACATGAGGGCTGTTTCCGTTTTCTTTTCTCGCTTTCCTGCGCATTCTATGCATGTCTCCCCTTCGGGCACTTGTTGGGTCTCTTTGCATGCTTAATCTGATCGTCTCGTCTGGCTCATTTTCGCGATTTTTGACTCTCGTCGTGGCTCATTTGGTAAAATGGAGATTGACCTCCTAAATCGACGCCAGTTCCACTCAAATCCCAGGTTACACGCCAACTTCGGCACAGCGCGTCTTGAATTCTTTGGATATTATGATTTCTTCTATCAAGAAGAGTGTTGGTAATATCTTTGAACATCTTACCCTCCGAGCCCCCTTAAGCGCTTAAACGGTGTGAAGAGCAGCAAGTGTATCATAGAACGGGGGTCCAACGGTTGTATCTTTATGTGAGACATACCGTTCTTCGCTGGCCGCTTTACCGTGGTGGTGGTTTAATTATACGGTGCGAAACAAACACGAAATATGATACAAGTACTATTACACTAATATTACAGGATCTCGCATACATAGTGAGACGGATAGAAGGTACAAACATTGAGCTTGACGTACGTTCTTCACTCCCGTTCAACCACTTCTAGATTCATCCTGGCAACCACTCGCTCACTCGATTCGAAGTTTTCAACAACCTCCAATAAATGCGTGCCTTGATGTTCTTTCAAAGGCACTCCCCAGAGCTCGACGTCCCGCTGGTCCAAGTTAATCCACTTCGGCGCGTGTTTTCCGTTCTGTTGACGAATTGCAAGCTCAGCGCCTCTTGTGGGAATGGTTTCGAACTGCACCGGGATCGTGAAAGGGGCGCCAATAACTATCCTCTTTTGTAGTTGACGACTAGGCGCTGGTGTCTTGCCTTTATCCAAAGATTTTTCCGCCGACGAGCGAGTTCCAGAGGGTCCAGCATCTTCCGAGGGCGAGGATTTTCCAACCATTGGTGAAGGTGCCTTTCCAACCGAAGGCGTCAAGTAAAATACCGCAGAATCAGCGTCATCGCCATCTCCACCAAGCCCAGAAACATAGTGAATTCCAAGGGACAATCGTTGATCTGGGTCGTCCTCTTCAACGCTTTTTTCATCGCCGAATCCCTTGGGCAATCCAGTAACGACGGCTTTTTGAGACGCGTTCCTAACGGTGCTAGCGCCGCCATTTGGTACAGCGGGGACACGGTGCTCACTACTGAGCTGGACAAGCCTAGGACGTCGAATTCCGGCAATGCTCATGCTTCCGGGAGATCCCGGTAGACTCTGGTGTTTGTTCAGGCTGCTGGAGGCCGCCGAGTCAGTAGAAGAGCGGATCACAGCCCGCGAAACCGAGGTGGCGCTAATAGTGGCAGGAATTGATTGGCGTGCAGCGGTGGAAATAATCGTGCCTCCCTCATGGTCTGAGTTAACTGTCTTAGATGAGCTAGCAGTTATAAGAGAGTCAATACCATCTTCGTGTACGTGATCGGCGAGGACCTGCGGGACAACAAAATGTTAATGTTTGGATGAACTTCGAAAAGCGTGCATTTTAGATATCTCACCGCTCGCTGATGCCGCGGGGGCAAGAAATCTGACCTCCGACGCGGGATGCTGGTTAACGAGCTCCCGTCCGATACGCTTGGGGGTTGGCTACTGCGGTCAGGCGTCACTTGCGCCGAGCTCGCGAGGGGTGACGCCTCTGAGCCCCGCATAACAGGGCCAGCCTTTGACCACGCAACACTGGGGGTACTTCCGGCCACCCCAATACTGGCCGCACGTTTTTCAAGACGGCTAGGGGTTTCACTCTCATCCGAACGAGATCCACCCCCCGCGCGAGCAATCGACATCTGAGCCAACGTGTTCATATCGCTAATCGGAGTAGGACGAGAGATCTGTGATCGACGGATATTGCCAGACCGTGATCCGGAGCCTTGACCCCCCATTTTCTGTTTGGAAGTGGTCAGGAGGCTCTGAAAAAAATGGACTTTCTTCATCGTTTTTGCTCCTGGGTTCGCATCGGCCTGATTGGGTGGGATGACCAGAGACATTGGGGACTTGCAACTATCATCTGAGGATCCGGCGCTAGTCCGACTCAATCCCGCGCTTCGTGTCATCTTTTCCGAGAATAACACGCCTTGAATATAGCTCGTCGTGAGGTCCTGACCTTTCCACTGATTTGTGTTTTCATCGTCTTCCTTAGGTTCACGGGCTCCACAGTAGCGACGGCAAAGAGCGAGTAAGCAGCAGAGCAAGATAGCGCCTCCAATAACGCTGAAAGTAACGATAATAGCCGTTTTTGCTTGGGCGCTATAGTTGGTTCCATGCAAGTGGCCCCAGTCTTCCGGGCCGAACGTTTCGTTTGAAGTAATAGATAAGAGCATAGACACCGCTGAAACCGCGTGCGTTTCTAGATCGGTTGCGTAAAACGTCACGTTTACTTCATTGTATGTGGTGGATCGTGGCACGAAGCCATTCAGACTATTGTTTGCGTTGCTGTAACTGAGCCAGGATGACGCCGCACGGGGCACAAACTGAGGTGTAATGGTCGCCGGAGAAGAACGAGCATGTGAGAAATAGTCCTGCACCGAGAACGTCAAAAAACCACCAGGAGTTACAGCTAGTGGTAGTATGCGCGCTGTGGTGAAGTAGGAAGGGAAGGCGACTATGCTAAGATTGGTCGCGACCGTATCGTTGTAGTCGGATGTGATAGAGACAGGTAGAACACTTGGAGGTTGGCCGATCGCCGAAATAGGCGGGAAGCCAGCAAGTACTTTCGTCGCGTTATCGAAAGTAACCCAAGGAACAGACGACACGTTTACCTCCACCCGAGAAACATTGGCAGAAACCACCTGGACTCCATCGATCATAAGTCCTCCAAATGTCTGGATCGAATGCATGAACGGAGCGCCCCCGGTGACATTCACGGTCTCCAGCCCACCGGTACCGTCTATCCCGAGAAGATGCGTGCGTGGCCCAACGACTAGGTCAAATTGCTGATGAATTGCGCCAAAGCCCCAGCGGTCACTTCCGTGGAGGATGATCGAGAGGGCGGCGCGGTTCTCAGGGGGCGCCACCCCGTCAAAAGTCATAGACCGGTTGTTGAAAGTCACCCAATCTGGCAGAGGTAACCCATTATCCAAAGTAGCATCATAAAAGATGTTACGTTCATCAGGCGTGATAAACGTATACCCATCGAAACCAATGCTAAAAGACCACTTCGGAGGTACCCGAACTCCAACACCAGGAGCAGGAAAAGTAAAGCCCGATGATATCGAAGGATTTCCTGGAATAAGTTGGGATGCAAGGGGTATATTGACGATAGGCGACGGGAAGTCGGTTACCCATAACGGGAAGCGATCGTTTGTTCCGAGCTTGTTCCTGACGCGTACAGTAGTAATTCCGATATCTTCAGCAGTAGGCCGGCCCCTAAATGTGCTCGTTTTATTGTCATAGACAAGCCAGATTGGAGCGTCTCGAAGTGAGATAGACGCGGCATCCGCATCGTCGAAAGTGAGGGGAGATAAACTCCAGACGTATGGTTGATCAACTCGGGCGATGAGGGGATGCTGTTTGGACAGGGGTATCGCAGCTCGAACGGCTATTGGCAAAAGTACCGCTAGTGCGCTGTCGCACCGCATGGCACCAGAGACAAGGTTAGACGATCCAAGAACGTTGAGGCAATCTATAATACTGAAGATGGATGAATTGTGGCAAAAGAGTGTGATAAAAACCTAAGGGGGTCGCTGTCTAAACGAGCAGTACTTGTACTCAATGCGTACACTTACGATTGATTATACAGAGGCTCTGGTGCTTATTCTGTTGTACAATTAATTAGTTGGTTGTTTGGAAGCCTGGAACGAGCGACAGTGAAAGATGAAGAAAAGAAGCAAACAAGTGTCTGGATATAGGGGAAATGATTGGATAAGCTCGGCGCTAGATGAGCCTGTAAATATGCTTCTCTCAGCGTGTCCGCAGCAGAACATAACCAGATGTCCTAATCGTCTGTGGTATTCACTTATCACAAGTGAGTCATCGGACTAAGCATCATTGAGAAGCTCCCTACAATTGAGGATTAGTGTCGATATACCATTTTTGGTATAAGTCAGCCAGAGCTACATCAACATGCACGATCCAAAATGAGCTTATTTCGTGCCACCGCCTAGGTTAGGGTTAGCCACAACTGTTGCTGAATCATCAGCTTTGTGTCGCCTGAATGGTGTCTAGCTGCGCGTTCCCGCGATATCTCTATAGTACGACAGAAACGGATTTGGCTTAATACCAGTCTACAACTTCTTGACTCTCGTGGAGATTGACCCAGACTTAAGGCTACCGCCTATCCATATTCGTAAAGTGAGGCCGCCGACGCCACCAGTACCGCAATTTGAGGCTTCAAAACACAATGCAAACTCCTCAAAGCTAGTTTACGCCAACACGGCAACACCCTTCCGAAGCTATACACAGAGCCAGACAATAAATGATGGTAAGCAAATGCGGAGGTGTCGGAGTTGAAATAATAATAGTTGTCAAAATAGCGGGCCGGGACACTTGGAGTAATCTGCCGATACCCACTGTACGCAAGGAGCGTTTCCGAGCTGGTACACAGGTTTTTGCGTTTACGTTGGACTAAAAAGTGGTTAGACTGCCAATGCAAGCCGTGTATAAAAACCAGTCATTATGTGGGTCCTGGTCCTCAGCTCCACTCGTCTCTCGAGCTCACCCATTTACCGCCTTCTATAATATTGTCATGTCCACCAAGGCTGGAACGGTTAGATGGTTCAATGAGTGTAAGCTCACCTTCCCTGATTACCGTTTAAGAGATTGTATGACAACGCTATTAATTTCAGCCAAGGGATACGGGTTCATCAAACAGAATGACGGCGACAAAGACGTCTTTGTTCATTACAAGGCAATTCAAGGCGAAGGTCACAAGTCCCTCTACGAAGGTGATCCTGTTGAATTCGAAATCAAAGAGACTATCCAAGGGTTTAGTGCCATTAACGTTGTGAAGAAGTAGTCCGTTATTCGTACTAGTAAGTGCATATACCCACTAGATACGATCGCCTCAAAACTAGTAGCTGACACCATGCTCTCGTCAGCCACCTGCCGAAAGTTGGTGCATGGATTAAGGCTGTCATAATCTTCTATTATAGTTGGCGAATATTTATAACAGCGCATGTTTTGTGGCACTTCAGCTCCCGGGTCCAGTGTCAAAGGCGAGATATCCCTCCGATTGAGTAGATGTGTTTCAGACAGGTCGGCGCCGTTGTTTTGTAATAATATTTAATCGAATGTAGTCTCCTTAATCTATTTTGGTGCCTGTTACGACGATGAGGTAGGAAGCGATTAGACTTCAGTACTAGCACCAGAGTACCCTAGTTCGTCTAGCGGAGTTTCAATTCGATATCGTCTCTGGTGACTCATACGGCGCGAACCGACCCAAATCAAGATCCTCAACGTCCATCGACGATGACTAGCTTGATACAGCTGGCTAACATGACCTTCAATCAACGATCCTCCCCCTGTTCTTAAGTTTAGTGTGGAGTTTAGCGTCCGTCGGATATGGGATGAACGTGCCTCCCACACCTGACCAAGCTATAAAACAGTAGCAACGCGCCATCTCAATGGTACCTACGTGATAGAATGGGCCTAAAAAGTAAGCTTGCACAGATAAGGTGTCCTTCTGCGCCCGAGCCCTGCACTTGCATTTGACCAGCGACAAGCTACCATATTCTAACGCTACCCCTAGCAGCCAGAAAGGCCTCCAAGCTTCGATTAAAAGACGCCGAGTTATTACACTATATGCGGCCTATCCTATCTAATTTATGGGTGCCTTACTCATCTTCCCAGTTAGCGGGGACATCTTCCCTTACATCGCCAGTGTTTCTTGCTCCGACCGGCGGTGGGATCCTCGCCCCCGCGGAAGTTGAGGGAGAGCCTCCCCTCGTAGTGGATGCTACACTTGATCGGGTCCAAGGTGTGGCACTTGACCCTGAAAGAGCATTTCCCGACATCGGGCTTCTTCTACCGAGGACCGAGCTGCCAGGCGCGGTATTGCTCGGGTTCAAGTTGACGTTGGCAGGCGCCGGGCTGGACGTTGTGCTCCTCCACGCTCCCGCACTGGACCCGATCGATGGGCCTGGACGAACGACTGTCGGTTTGCGAAGGTCTCCAAGACTGCCAAGACGCGAGGGTGCTGGTGCGCTAGCCTGGGACAGCGTTGGTGTGGGAATGCGAGAATCAGGTCGACGAATAAGTTGAACGCTAATGTTTCAGATCGTTAAAACTAAAGCTTGCTCCATTCATCGAATGAACGTACCTTCGTCGAGGCTCGTCGTCAACCAGCTGCGTGCTTACGCGATATATTTCTGCCACCTCCGTCACAAACTTCCGCCGAACTTCTGGCATATGTGGTAATACATGCGCCTTCTTGTCGGATCCAACAAAGCTAGGTGAATGCAGGGTAGATTAGCGTTTTTCATGACAAAAGAAATGGGTAAACTCTTACTCTGCGAGCGCCTTTTCTACATTCTTTACGAAAGCTTGGTTCGCTGTGACTCGACAGAATGCAATCAGCTCTGGGCTCCAGGTTACCGAGTTGACGCTCCCGGTGCGACTACTCTCAGATATCCCAAGGGCATCTGCCAGACGTGCATTACGCTTGGCCACGGAGCAAGCATCTTGACACTTCAGGACACGAGAGGCACCGCACGGCGCAGGCTGTACAATCCTTCCACAGGCGCAGGATACAGTGATGACGACTGGGCAAGGTTCGGTGTCGGTGGATGGACAGGCAGAGGGTGCATGGCAGCTGATAGGACAAGGATGGCCACTATAAATTGAAGGTTGTGAGTCGAATTCGTCCTTGTTAGTTCCATATGCATAAAGATGACGTACCACTCTTTCCTTGGCTTGCCACATACTTGCTCACACGAACCACACTCCCCAGCGTGACATGTTCGATCGCATGCATGATATCCGCAGTCCAGTAACTTCCTGCATGCAGCGCCGCATGACACACGCTCCTGGGAGCATCGTACATTACGCACTGTGGTCTTGCCGCAGTCGCAGGTTCGGTTGGTCAGGTGTGGGCAGGGCGGGCAAGAACTGTCTTCTTGTGCGGCGTGACATGTATGTGGAGTGCGCGGGTGACCGCAGGGCGGCGGCGGTTGCGCGCAAGGGTAATTACAATTAATGCGCGTCCCGCACGGAACTGGAGGCTCAACGATCGTTCGGTTACAAGGGCAAATGAGCTCCTCGAAAGAAGACTGAAGGCACCGAGGGCAAGGGCCGCGGTGATCCGGGAGCATACAGTTGTGGTTACCACATGCAAGCCGTTTGTTGCAAACCTTAGTGCATGCGTTCAGGATTATGTACTTATAGAATGATAATATTTCAACTCACCAGGTCACAGACGTGCCAACCCTCGGGGTCGTCCTCCGTCAGCTCCGCTATTGCGCCTGGCTCGACCGCCCGTCTTTTGCCTTTAGGTTTGCCTGTGTTCCCGGCGAGCGGGCAGCAGATTCGGTTACACACATGTCGTCCACATCCCCGCAGTGCTTTACACGCTCTCTGGCATAGAATTTCGCGTCCCTCCGCAACTTCGCTGCAGGGTACTTGTGCAGTTGTCTCCCCGCATCGGCACCTTACGGTAACAGCCATTGTGCATGGTGAACAAGCACTTGTGTGGCACAACTTGGTGCATGCATGCGCGCAAGTAAGGTATGGTCTAGAACATGGTTGCGAGCAGGTGGGAATGGGGTCGGTGCAAGCGTTGCGTGGAGCGGAGAGCAGGGTCTTCGCACAGGGGCAAGTGGTGATGAGAGACGGAGAAAACGGACAAAGGGCGGGGATAGTCGAAGGAGCGTGGCAAGGCTAGAGGTTCGAGAATCGTAGCGATAATCCAAGAGAAGGGAAAGTAAAACAGTGAGAAACTTCCCCTATAGGCCCGTTGAATTAAGCGTACCTTTTGGCACATATGTTGCCCGCAATCGAATGGCCTGTATCGATGGTAAGCACCGCAATTAGGCGATGGCGATATTGGGACTTACCTCTCGCAAATTCCATCACATTGCCATCTTCCTTCCCAGGAATCCACCCCTTCGACCACACAATCTTTGGATACACCTGTTCCGCATGCCATTTCCTTTTGCTGCTTCCCACAGTAGCATTTCGCGATATCTACAACGTTGCAAGGCGAGCAAGGTCCTGGATGACATTCTAGCTCGCAAGTATGCTTTTCGCATCCTAGTAGTCGCCCGCAAGGCTGGCCGCAAGAAAGAACAGGCCCAACACCAGCGTTCGTGGATACCCCTTTGTTGAGTACGGAGCACCGCGACACAAGTGTCTTGGTCCCACACCAGCAGCTCTTGCTGACGCTCACCAGACATGGAGGGCAGGGTCCAGGGTGGCAGGCCATAGGACAGGCGTGGTCGCACTCCTTCCTCGTCCGTGCGCAAGGTTCACCGCAGCTATGGGGTGTCGCTAATCTACTTGGAGGGGGGTCGATCAAACGAGCACAAAAGCACAAATATGACTGCGGGACGATCGTGCGTTTAGTCTGACAACCAGGACAACGCCAATCGCCAGGTAAGTCGACACTTCGAGCACGGTATGCCTCTCGGGTCGTAGTAACTGATTTTTGAGCCCATTGCTTGATGCAGCGCACGTGGAAAATTGTCCAGCAACACGTAGCTGGGGCCGCCGAGGGATCTTCCAATGGATCAACAGGAGGGGGCGCACAAGACCAGATCGACTGAGTTGGATGAACAGGATTAAAGCAGATCGGACAATCCACGGCATCTTCCTTATGGGTGAGCGAGTATATAAGCCGAGAGGTTAGATCTCCCGACGTTGGCGGAGGGGGAGGAGCAGGGATGAGTTCGTCTGCCGCCAAACCGGCTTGACCGCCTCCATTGGTAAGCCGCGCACCAAAATTCTCACGACGTCCTCCGCGTGCAGGCTGCGGACGGCCGGCTGAAGTGGCTTGTCCCCGTCCGCCACGGCCACGTCGCCTCCGCGTATTGGATCCAGTGCTCTCGGCGACAGACGCGCCGTCATCTGCAGCATCGGCGGCTAGATGAGGTGGCAACTGGTGTTCTGGATTGCCACCAGACGGTGCAGGCCGTCCCTGGCGTTGACCTCCTCGATTTCGACGACGATTTGGTGCGCCACCAGCTGGAGGTCCCAAAGCCACATTGGTGCCTTCGTGCGTATCTTCTGGGCGGGGAGGTGCTTGTCCTCGACCTCGCCCTCGGCGATTTCGATTGCGAGAGGGCTGACCAGGAGGCTCTTGCCCGGAGTTCGGGGGAGGCCCTCTATCAACAGAGACAGCGCTCATGCACTAGTTAATCGGATAATATACGAGCTTTAAGTTGTTGTAAGGAGGAAAAGGATATCAGTCTAGGTTGACAAAAATTACATGTTGCAATTTATACCTTTCACGTATGACGGCTTAGTCAAAGGGTGGAGTCACCAGCGCAGCCAAACCGGACGGACCCGGGCCGCGCCGAGTCAAGCGCCCTGTGTGGCGGTGTGTCGAACACATATCCACGTGAGATGTCCTCTCAACAGGTTACAACTATGGAAATAAGTGCTGCTTCTAACGTGGGGGCTGAGAGGCGCAAGAGTGGCGTGAGTCATCAAAAGTCACTCAACCACTAGGCTAAGTCGATATATTGCTTTATCGTAAAACTTATCGCGTATACAATTAGTAAAAGTCGCCAATTCAGGATATATGCGGGACAACTAACTTTGTTCGGTTATCTATAGCCAATGAATACCTTGCCGACTCGCCCTAATAGTGAGCCTCCATCAAGTGTGTGCTTTCATAAAATGAATGATGCATGTTGGCTTTAACGACATGGGGTGCTTGAACGGTGCTTTCGTGATACGTCTGGCTGACCCTAAGTTTTCATCAGTGCTTTGCTAGCGGCGGAGTCTATGCACAAGAGGGAGCTTGGGCATGGCCACATTTTCAAATTGTGGTAGAGCGGTTCAAGCCGAGAATTCCTTGCGACTTGGTTTGAAAACTTGCACAAGTAGGGTTTTAAGCATGCGCAACAACCTGGTAAAATATTGTGGCCGAAAACCGCGAATGGATTTATGTCGCAATTGTACCACCATATTTTCAAAATATGGTCGCGCCCACTGAGTGCTGAAGAGCCAGAAAGCAACATCGATTCAACGACAATCTACACGGTATATGTACATAAACGAGACAATAGAACGCGCATACAAAGGTGATAACATAAGCACAAAACGGGAGGATGAGCGCATAAAGGGGTCGCGAAGAACCCGGCGCTTGTTTCCTCCAACACCAAGGTCCCTATTAGTTCCAGTTTATGTAGGTTATTATAGCCCTGGCTACAGACTGACCGGCGTTACGGAAAATATACGTATGGATATGAGCTAATTTGTCGAAGTCTTAAGCCTATTGATTGGTTCAACCAATTAATTGCCGTTCGAAGGGATGTTTGAATGTTTCATGATGACAGACCGGAGAGTGTGTATATGTTTACTACACATCGAATGTAACGACCAAATCTGAAGCTGACGGATGTCCCACAAACGGGCGTAGAACAAGCCAAGCTCCTGGCTTTTCGGTCACCGCCGAGTCGAGAGCAGGTTGAAACCCTCTGTGTTCTTCAAGTGACCGACTTTAAAAATATTCAAAATAGCTTGAACCAGTCGTAGGCTTTGAAGGCAACAGTACCCTTTTCTAACCCTCACAATCATTCGGCAGAGTATTACCTTTTGGTATATACCTGGTGGATAGACGGCCGTGCCGCATGGTCTGTGAACGTCACCATTAGCCCATGTCACGCCCGGAGCATAGTTACGGCGGGCGCGGCGCTTCAAAACCAAGCAGCCTCAATGCATCGATCCGACAAATCAACTTTGTAAACGCCTTGTGAGCAAGGTCTAAATTCCAACGTTCACCATTTTGTTACAGTTCGCTCAAGCGACGCAACATCCATCATATACTCTTTGCCCCAATGTTCGGCCATCCATTGCCAAAGTAGGCTAACGGCCTGTGCTTGAGATGAAGCGTTTAGCTTCGGCACTCGCCGTTCCCACCACCTACGTCCTCGTTTGTTTGAAGGGGCTGGAGTCCATGGCAAGATAGGTGCAGCGATCTTCGATTGAGTTTGATCAACGACTCTGCCGTTCTTGAGTGAAAGTGAGGCGAAGGCAAGTGGTAGGGTCGGCTCGGAGGAAGCGGATGCAGTGCTTGTTGTATGTTTCCAGAGTAAACCATCGAAGTTGACAAGCGCAAGGTTTGGGCACGCTCCACCTGCTTCCGATAACGCCGTTGCGGCTTTCACTACGTGGTCAGAGTTAAATTGGGGGAATCGGGAGTCGAAGAACTCAAGAGATACGAGTTCACTAAGGGTCGGTATCAGTTTGATAATGTTGGTGAGGTTCTGTAAGCCGCGTCAACTACTTTATACCAGCCGACCCACAATCAGAGACTCACAATGGATATATCGACCTTGCCGTTTCGCCATTGAAACCTCACATTTAGTACACGTAGGCCTGGCATATGCTTGCCGATTAGGTCCATTACGTTCCTCTGGCAATCCAAACTAGAAATTTCTACGCGGTTCGGCATATTAAAGACTATTTTTAGCTCACGAGCTGTCTCCCTCGAAGATTTAAGATTAATTAGCAGCCGCTCTAGCCTTTCACAAGCTTGCATCTCGTCCAGATTAAACACAACCCCATAGCTTGCAATAGAGCGCCCAAGGCTCAATGATGATAGTTGATGCCAAGATCCGAACGAAACTTTCTGTAGCAACGGAAGAAAAGTAGGGTCGCTTGAGCACGTAGTCAAGGCTCGTGGCACGTCGTGATTATCGCAGCGGTTAATGCTAAGAGACATTAGTCGCTCTAGTTTTCGCAAGGTACATATGAGACGCTCCGTCCAGTTAGAGTCAGGGGGACTCCAGTCCATCCTCATAGGGCTGGGCACGAGAGTTAATTCAAGTGAGGTAATACATCCAGGATACCGAGGGCCAGAGCTAAAATCGTAGACATCCGGTAGGCTAGGGAGGCGAAAGCTGCGATACAGAAGAGGTGCAATAGTGATGTTCAAGGTTTGGTTGACCAGCGAAAGGGAAAGAAGCAAGTGGCGGTGGTGCTTTGGTTCAACAGCTTGCACAACCATAACTAACACATCAGTGGGGAGCACCTGGATTGCTCTAGTAGACGCCTTTTCCTTGGTAGCTAAAGATAAGGCATTTACTATCGGGTTGGTCACTGAAAATGTAAAAGGCGAGGCCGCAGGGAATGCGAGAGGGACAGCTCCTGCAAACACGTTGTTAGTGTTTTTAGCCACAAAAGTTTATCTTATACTTGGACTACCCACTTGACACCGGTACGTTATATTTTTTCTTACTAGTAGCCTGCCAATTTCTCAGCGGTTTCAATAATTTGGGCTTGGTAGCTAGATGGGCGCTTTGACGGTCGGTCGAGGAAGACAGCATGCTGGAAGCTGCTTTAGGTGGACTCTTCCCCACGACAAAGAGGGTGGAAGGCTCGGAAGCAGAGTCGTTGGATGCGCAATCCGATGGCTGAGTTAAGGGACTTGAAGCACGGTCATGTGGGGTCTCTTCCATCAATAAACAATTACTACTAGCGGCAAAATATCGACGAGGTTAACAGCCACAAGATATTACTGGGGGGTGCAGCTCAGGTATTTGACGAGATGTGGTGGCGGGGAAAGAATGATGCAAGTGGCTTGCTGAGTTAGGACGACGCTGATGTAATCAAGCAAACAGCTGTAAGCAAATCGTAGCTTAACTCGCCGGCAAAAAAAAAAGAAACGAGGGGTCTTAAGAAAGTATTTGGGAACGTCGTTGGGTGAAATTGAAAAGCTCGTGAGATTTTTTAAACGATGCATTCCCGATAACTAAAACAAACACCAAGGTAGTACACAAGCTTCGGTAACGGGCCCAACTTTTAGTTCCGAAGACCTCTTAGTAAGACCCCTTACAATTAGCACACGAGGGTGCCCAGCCATACATTCTCATATGGTCCAAGGTGGTGAATGAGATTGCTCTCAAAAATGTTGGGAACAGCCCCAGTAGAGCAATCCGGGTTGGTGTTGTCTTGTCCTGTATTATATGTCAGACGCTACGAGCAAAATTATAGTTCACAAAGTACATACCATCACAAGCATACCATTTGCCCGGAGCCACAATGTGTTTCTCGCCACTAGCATGACGATATCCCAATAAACGGCCTGAGTTCAGGTCATAGCCATAAGCTGATACTGTAATCTGATATTACACTAACAATTACCTGGCAAAATTGGGATGGGATCGTCCATGCTTGTAATACGCGAGAAATCGTCGATCGTTGCATCGATCCAGTTTGCGAAATCTGGATTTCCAACCTAATATATGCGTTAATATTTTTTGAGAGGAAGGGTGCCAAAAATGTTTGACATACACGGGGCTGTCCGTAAGTAACCCCCTTGATAGCCATAGTAGGCAGATTCAGCTTTAGGTAGAGTGTTTCCAAGGCAGCAACAGCTCCTCCAAGTGAGTGACCGACTGTTCGTACAAGATTTATCAGTCAGGAATTTGATATTGATGGATTGCTGTAGACTAACCGACTGTGACCTTTGTGGCACCTTTCTCCGCAATAATTTTCTTCACTGCGGCAAGGATTGAAGGTGCCGATGATGCATGAGCATCCCTGAAGCCGGTATGTACCATCACCTTGCTGGAGACGTTGGGGAACAGTTTCGGGTCTAGCTGGCTAAGGAGGAATTTGGCATCTGTCAGGAGAGATTCGCTATATGCAGGAGTTTTAGTTTAGAATCCCTCGGCAGGACTATGGACTCACAACTGCAACGGGTCTGTTCCCTCGTGTGCGACAACTACTGAAGATCCTGCCGGCCACCATCCAACGTACCCTAAATAAGGATGTGAGTAAAGCAAATGAGGGTCAATAAATTGCTTACATAGGGGGACTGTTCCTCCATTCCCGCCATTGGCATACGGAATAAAACCCGGGATTTTCTTGCAAGCCTCTGTTGACACGTTAGTATACCTTGCGCCGGAAATAAAGATTGCTGCCTACTGCACGACCAATCCGCCGTCCCTGAGCAGTATGCAGCTGCGACAAAGTTGGCATAAAAAGAGTACGAGGAAATAGTTTTAGCATCGAGCAGAGTCACTCCGCCATCACGCTCGAGTAGAAGAGGAGCGGCGAGCGCCTGGAAAGCGAATGTGACACCGAAAACGAGAGATGTGAGACG